>JAVJIF010013914.1:27500-57500 GCA_038442645.1 Agave tequilana | reverse complement strand
CAAAAGTGCATTTTTATCATCATATTTACCATCACATTTTCATATTTATTCATTTAATTCTGCACATTTATTAATATTTTGTAATTTATTGTGTGCAGGCCTCGAATTCTTATTTTATAATAAATAAAGCTTAAAGAGCCCAAAAGCCCAGATCCAAGCCCATATTTGAAGCCCAAGAGTCAAAGTGCAAATATCAATTGTCAAAGTGCAAATATACAAGGGCTAAAGTTGCAAATATCAAAGATGAGGGAAGGATAGAATTCTACCCAACCCTAAACTCTTGCAGGATGAGCATAAAAGCCAAAGATGAGAAGGAAATTCGTTTAAAAGAGATTGGGAGAATACAAAATCTAGATAACTTGATTTCCAAGTTATATCCATATCCCAATATTAAGAGCCAGGATCATACTTCCAGAAGTAGGCGCCCAGATGGACGAACCAGGAGAGGCCATGCGCCAAAGCGCGTGGCCAGAAGCCACAAAAATGCCGCAAATCCGCGGCAAAATCCAGGAATCCGTGGCAATTTAGATGAGTCTGAATACCAGATTTCGTGGGCAGCTTCATCCGGGACTCCTCGGCCTTCTGCACCTATAAATATCACCTGCAGTGCAACGTACAGAGCGTCCAGAGGCGAGCCAAGGGCCAAAAGCTAGGGTTTTAGGTTTTAGGTTAGATTTTCTTTCCTCTGTAAATTTCTATTTTCTTTTTGTAAAAACTGAGAGGAGATGATGTATTCATGGAGGAAGGGATCTACTTGTACTGATGGTGACAGTCGGTGTAAGTTCTATTTTTCCACCATTGTTTAATAATCGAATCGAGGTTTGCTTTTATTTTTGTATTGTTTTATTTTCTTTTCTTCTTATTTAATCTTGTGTATCTCAGTATTTACTTCCTTCTATTTGTTCTCTAATGTCTTGCCCACCATGAGATCCAACTGCTTCGAGAATACCTAGCCGAAGAAGGAACCTTGACGGTCCATGGCGATGAACAGGTCTTCATAGCTTGTTTTTCATTTCGTAGAGTAGATTAAGAAGGCGGACGATCCCATAAGCCGTGCTTGTACGCCTTCCAAGAAAAGGTAAATCATCGCAACGGTTCAAACGGTAAGCAGACTGAAGAGGTAAGTTTCTTTTCTTTTCTTTTCTTTTTGTAGATTAAATCACAACTTCTCCATATTCTTTTCTACCACTTTTCATTGTAAATATCGTTGTGACTAACAAAATAATTAAAAAAAAAAAGATAAATTTTTAGAGTAAAACTTGCTTAACGCTTCCATCGCAGTCCCTCCTTGAGGATCACGACCCGCATAGCCCTGCTACCGCGGATTAGAACTGAGACTTGCACATCATATTCTAAAATACTATATTTTTGTGTGCAGGAAAATTCAGTCAACAAATTGGCGCCGTTGCCGGGGAGGGACGGTAAGTTTATCTCTAAAACAAAAATTTAATTTTTAACTAATTCTTTATACTTTTCTGTTTGCAGGTTTGGAGAACAGGAAACAGAAATACGGCAGCAGCAGTGGACATATAGCTCCTCTGTGCCTCTGCCCTCGAAGGCAGAGCATCAGAGACTACTGTATTGCCGCGGATCCGCGGCCATAGCCGCGGAAACGCGGCAACAGTAGAGGATTACTCACTGAAATTTTTGCAGGATTCTGCAAATTGCAAATACTGTTTTCTGCTCTGTTGGGTTTGTTCTGTGATAAACCTGTATACTGCTAATTAATTCAACAGTAAATTATTTGTTGTTAAAGATAAAATTGATTAGACGTTTGCATATTAGGCACGTGTCTTTTCAATTACTTTATTTTTACTGTTGAAGAGTGCTGGAGCAAGGTACGTACGCATTGCATGTAGAATAGGACTCATCTCTTGGTTGATTTTCTGCTTTGAGTGAATCTTATCTATTTATCTTGTACACTTGCACTAATTCATCTTAAGGGCATAACCCATTAACAAGATAAGGTGGGGATTTCATCACCCTTCCTTAGCCCAAAAATTATATCCCAAGCACTCACTAACCCAAGCCTAACATAAAAATTAGTAGACGTTGGCCCTAGGGACATCTCAGACTCAATAGGAGATTATCCTAAGGGGGAACAGTGCTGGAAGTTGACTCTTGTCAAATCAGTGTCTAGGAAAGGGATTGAGGGCCGAAAGCCCGAAGATTGGTGGTTATTTAATTAAGGAACGTCTTTGACGGAAAACCTCCCACCACTCTTGCCCTGACCTGGCTGATTAACTTGTGGTCAAAGTCTGCACCCAACCTCCTGTGGACGGTCTAACCAGTTAGGAGTCGTCTAGGTCATAGGTCTACCCTAACTTAGGTTAGAATTATTTTTTTTGTTTGTTGTGTTTGTGTTGGTGTGATATGGCATATAATAATAATTCCAATTTTAATCCATATTACACCCCTAACTATTATTCGGATATTACCAACCCGGCATACCCTAACTTTGACCAATCTAGTGTGCCGGAATGGTCTTATCCGAATGAATATAACCCACACCCCCCATCTTATGACTATAATTTCTATAATAATTTCAACTCGTCACAGAGTTCATGGGGTTTCGAGTCCCCCGAGTCTAATTCTCAACCAAATTGTCCTCCATATCCATCTAGTCCACATTCTTCCCAAGATTCATACTCAGATCCACCCATTCAGAATAGAAAACCATCTATCGGGGAAATGATGAGTATGCACGAGTCCAAGCAACAACCACCATCAATCTTAGACATGATGATGCGTGAGTCCACCGATTCACAACTTCATCACGATCTCACTTCCTCTTTCCAAATCCAATTCCAAAAGAGGCTTGAAGCCATGACTCAGGCTAGATTAGCTCGCGAGCATGATTTAGATATGATGGTTCAATCTTTGCGTTCTTACAGTTCGGCAAATTCTGATATCGCTAACCACTCTCTTAGAGCTGACGAACCAAGTTGCTTTGGACAACAAGATTCTATTTCAGTGCCATCATCTGAACTTGCCGAAACTCCAATTCTTGATAATTTGGCAAGTTTTTCCTTTCTTGAAATAGAACTTGAGCATGAATATGATCATGATCTCCCACTTGATGATTCAATTTTATTTCCTGATCCAATAATGACTCCAGTGTCTCCACCTGATTTCACTTCTCCCGAGTCAACATTGGATCCTATTCCAATTCATTATGAAATTGAATCACCCATTTTAGATGATCATATTGAACTTGACCTAGATTCTCACAATCTCTTTACTTCTGAAACTGATTGTACAATTCTGACGGAAGATGTTGACCTTAGTTTTGAAGAATTGTATGGCGATGAGCTAGAATTCCTTAATATTGGAAGTAAAGAGATATCACCCATATTAGGTCACATTCCATTGTGGGAAGAAGATTGTGGACTTGAGTTTCAATTTTTTGACTTGGACCCAATTCTTGAACCTAGCCCGACTCCTGAGCCCTTACTTGATTTGAGCATCTTCCTTGAGTCGGTATTCGTTCCCGTACCTATAATGTCCAAGTCAATAATTCCATCTTTTCATGCTCCATTTTGGGACAAGGAGGTTGAGACAATTAACTCTGAAATTTATTATGAAATTTGAAAATTTGATGGGGTGGAAATACTAAAAAATGATTATATATATATTTTAGTGGGTTATGTAAGGAAAGTTTCTGGTGGGTTCTACCAAATTATCTGTTATCTTGATTGGGCCGCATTTCATGGACCAATTAGACCACCGCCGGAACCACCACCTTAAGGTAACTTCCGCCTTCCCTTGTTCTGTTTCATGCATATATGCATTCATTCATACATTGAGGACAATGCATGAGATAAGTGTGGGGGTGGGCTTTACTAACATACTAACATAAGTAGACACTAACAAAATTTGCTAATAAAAAAAAATTTTAAAAAAAAATGTTATAAAAAGGAAATATTTTGACTTATTTTTTTGAAAGAAATCTAAGTTAGTTTTAAGGATTAGGAAAATCGTGATTAGGATTTCTAAAAACTTGGTCAAAATAAATAAATTGTTTAAATTTTTAGGTATAGGAGAAGAAATTGAATAAATAATTAGTCTTGATTTTTACCTTAATGAAATGTGCATACCAAATGCATATCTAGGATTCTAAGACAAAGACCTTGTGCCTCATAAAAAAAAGAAAGAAAAAAAAAAGAAAAAAAAATCACCAATTAAGCTGATACATGTGCCTCAAGAAGCATAAGTATTCATGCCTAAAGATGAGTAAATAAAATAAAGTCCTTAGTTTTGGGGCCTAGTTCACTCGAATTTGAGTCCGCGGGGTGTTTTCTCACCTGGTGCCCTAAAGCCAACCGGTTTGGGAGTCATCGACTTTAAGTTCGTTACATGGGTGGATTAGAAAGCCTAAGAAGACTAAGAAATATAATATATGTATTAACACATCTAATAATCAATTAGTTAGGTATGAGGGCCTCAAGAAGCCTTGATGCTTACACGAAAGAAAATTAGATGCGTTATACATATTTAAAAAAATAATAATAAATAAATAAAAAAAGAAAAAGAAAAAAAAATAAAGAGGCATGAGAGTCCAAGTTAAGGAATTCCTAGTAAAAACATAAGGATGCATATGATTTTTGGTAACGAAAAAGACTATATTAGAAATTCAATTTTAATTCTTACCTAAAATGGAAAACAATTAACTTTATTAAGACTAAGTTTAAAGAATGAATAAAAATGAGGATCCTAAAACTTATAGACTACTTAGTCTCTTCAAATAATAATTCAAATATTTTCCTTTTTATGGATTTTGTGGGTGCAATCCGCTGAAAACCCTCACGAGACAACACTCGTCCTCTAGGGTAACCTAGAGGTTTAACGGCTTGTTGCACGTGCTAAGTGCAATCGTGATTCCTACGAAAGTGAGTTAGGTTAGATTAACTTTTTCTTTTTCTTTGTTATTACTCGAGGACGAGCAAAAAGATAAGTGTGGGGGTGTGATTGGTAGTCAAAAGTGCATTTTTATCATCATATTTACTATCACATTTTCATATTTATTCATTTAATTCTGCACATTTATTAATATTTTGTAATTTATTGTGTGCAGGCCTCGAATTCTTATTTTATAATAAATAAAGCTTAAAGAGCCCAAAAGCCCAGATCCAAGCCCATATTTGAAGCCCAAGAGTCAAAGTGCAAATATTAATTGTCAAAGTGCAAATATACAAGGGCTAAAGTTGCAAATATCAAAGATGAGGGAAGGATAGAATTCTACCCAACCTTAAACTCTTGCAGGATGAGCATAAAAGCCAAAGATGAGAAGGAAATTCGTTTAAAAGAGATTGGGAGAATACAAAATCTAGATAACTTGATTTCCAAGTTATATCCATATCCCAATATTAAGAGCCAGGATCATACTTCCAGAAGTAGGCGCCCAGATGGACGAACCAGGAGAGGCCATGCGCCAAAGCGCGTGGCCAGAAGCCACAAAAATGCCGCAAATCCGCGGCAAAATCCAGGAATCCGCGGCAATTTAGATGAGTCTGAATACCAGATTTCGTGGGCAGCTTCATCCGGGACTCCTCGGCCTTCTGTACCTATAAATATCACCTGCAGTGCAACGTACAGAGCGTCCAGAGGCGAGCCAAGGGCCAAAAGCTAGGGTTTTAGGTTTTAGGTTAGATTTTCTTTCCTCTGTAAATTTCTATTTTCTTTTTGTAAAAACTGAGAGGAGATGATGTATTCATGGAGGAAGGGATCTACTTGTACTGATGGTGACAGTCGGTGTAAGTTCAATTTTTCCACCATTGTTTAATAATCGAATCGAGGTTTGCTTTTATTTTTGTATTGTTTTATTTTCTTTTCTTCTTATTCAATCTTGTGTATCTCAGTATTTACTTCCTTCTATTTATTCTCTAATGTCTTGCCCACCATGAGATCCAACTGCTTCGAGAATACCTAGCCGAAGAAGGAACCTTGACGGCCCATGGCGATGAACAGGTCTTCATAGCTTGTTTTTCATTTCGTAGAGTAGATTAAGAAGGCGGACGATCCCATAAGCCGTGCTTGTACGCCTTCCAAGAAAAGGTAAATCATCGCAACGGTTCAAACGGTAAGCAGACTGAAGAGGTAAGTTTCTTTTCTTTTCTTTTCTTTTTGTAGATTAAATCACAACTTCTCCATATTCTTTTCTACCACTTTTCATTGTAAATATCGTTGTGACTAACAAAATAATTAAAAAAAAAGATAAATTTTTAGAGTAAAACTTGCTTAACGCTTCCATCGCAGTCCCTCCTTGAGGATCACGACCCGCATAGCCCTGCTACCGCGGATTAGAACTGAGACTTGCACATCATATTCTAAAATACTATATTTTTGTGTGCAGGAAAATTCAGTCAACAATAGTATAATCACAGTTTACGTATTATTTTATATTCTTTTTGTTCTTTATTTGTGACTGTTGTCTGAATAAGGACCGATTCTACAGTCGCAGTTCACCGTATCTTTTGTCTCAACAGCCTATAAACTATGAATTATTTTTACTTATTGCATGCGTAGTAGGACTGCGACTATGGTTGCAGTGTTTAAGAACAGCGGTCGCAGTTTCATATGTAATTAAAAAGAGCTTATAAGTTAATACAGTGAGAAAGAGACCTTACAAAAAAAGAGAATTAAAAGCTTTTTAAAAGAAGACAAATAAGGTTGAATATCAGAAGATCAGGAAATCCTAATCCTCGTCATTATCACCATCATAAGCAGATTCGTCGTCTTCATTCTCCTGGTCTTCCTGTTCATCACTTATTTCCTCATCATCTTCTTGTTTCTGAGATTTTTTTTTTCACCGATAAACTCCCAGAATGGATCGTCTATATCAAGCTCTTCGTCCGACCTGCTGCGAGAAAGCGAGCCTACAGCATCAGAGGACATGCTTTCATCAAGCATGTCTCCGTCAAGTGGCAGAGGAATAATGTCTTCCTCACTAACCCACATGAAAACTTCATCATCCTCATGAATAGGAGGATCAGTTAATAAATTATTTGATGTAGTGAGATAGTCAAAAGGGGTGAAGTCCAGACTGGTATCAGATTCACTAGAATATCCTGAAGAAAAAGGACCGGTGGGGGAACGATTGAAGTTGAAATCTACGTGATTAGAGGAAGAAGGTGGGGAAGACATGATTCAAGAATGAATTTTTTTTTAAAAGTTTTGTAATCAAATTGAAAAGGAAGAGCAAAAATATAGTTTGTAGGTATGAGATAATATATTAGTTACAAGCATTATATAAAGATAAATATTGTGAAAGAACATGAATAGTAATAATAATTGTTACAGGTGACGGTTGAGTATGGTAAGAAGTGGTAAAAAAAATTAAATATTTAATCGAAGATTTATTGCGGGAGAATTCGAAGAGTTCTTTTTTTCAGAGGTTTAATACATGAAGTACAAATTAACTTTTTATAGAATTGTTTGCCTATATCTTTAGATTACGTATGGTGCACATCTTTCCTTTCTCGAGATTAACATTAGTACATCTCTTTTTTCTAGACTGTTGTTGTATCACGGTAGAAAGAATATTAATTACTTCATTTAATTCAGTGTAATTAATGTAGTATTTTTTATAAGATTTGATATACGCTAATTGATCTCAGGGTCGCATGGCTAATCTACTTTTTAAAAATATTAAAAATCTTTTACATAAGGCATGGGAAAGAAGATTGCGACTTTGGTCGCTGTACTGAAGGAGGTCGCATTGCTATACGATAGCATGTTTCCTCCGGTATTCTTTATTCTGTATTAAGTCTGCGACCATGGAATGTTTTTTTACTTTTCAATGCTAGAAGTCGCAGTCGTCATATAAAAATGAAAGTTATATTGTATTAAGTTTGCGACCATGGCATGTTTTTTACTTTTCAATGCTTCTGCTTATTTTACATTATGTTGATCCAATTTTTTTATTATATTTTTCGATGTAGTATAATTACGAATTTTTTTAACTGTAGATATATTCAACTGAAATTTTTTATGTTAATTTTGTTTGTTGATGAATTTATTCCAGTTTAGAAGTAAAAAAGGGTATTTTTGTCAATTTGTTTCACGATTGTTTAGGCGGGATTTTTTGATTTTTTTGGCACCCACACTCTGCGGCCGATGTGTGGCATATATTCAGCCACGTCCCGCCGGCTGAGAAACTCTTTCAGCCTGCAGGCTGAGGTACAGTAACCCCATATATATATATATATATATATATATATATGTATATATATATATATATGTATATATATATATATATATATATATATATATATATATATGTATATATATATATATGTATATATATATATATATATGTAATATATATATATATGTATATATATATATATATATATATGTATATATATATATATATATATATTTATATATATATGTATATATATACCTATATATGTATATATATACATGTATGTATATGTGTATATATACCTATATGTATAATATATATATATATATATATATATATATATATATATATATATGTATGTATATATATACCTATATATATGTATATATATACCTATATATATAATATAATATATATATATATATATATATATATATATATATATATATATATATTATATATATATATATATATATATACCTATATATTGTTGGCCCAAAGGCCTTCCACTCTAGTTTTGATGATGATTAACTCATGTAGTTATGTTTACTAATAATCTTGTGATTTTAGTTTCAGATCATGTATCAAGATTTTAGTTGGTGATTGCTCCAAAACTCCGTGATTTTGAAGCCTTTCACATGGTGATTCCAGAGCCCGAGCCTCAATATGATACATTGCACTCGGTGGATCACGTTTTGGACCAAGGCGACTTGAAGACGGTGTTCCTCAAGAAGACCTTAGGTATCCATAGTTTAGTGTGTTTAGATCCATTGTAAAGATTAGATAGTTGATATGCTCAAGTTCACAATACACACACGTTTTATGGTTTGGATATTGGTTTTTGGTTTTTGGTTTAACCGATCTTGGTTTCATGAATAGTTAGTTCAAAACAAGTTTTCTTGGTTTTATGTATATTAGATTCATTCTATATACATGTATGCTTCATGTCTTAAATAAACTTAGTTTGACTTACCTATTCATGTGTTTTAGGTGTTGTATTTTTACAAAACATATTTTGGATTTAAAAGTCAAAAACAATGATATGTATATATTTCATGTATATTGGACCTATGTGCATATGCAACATGTTTTAAATTGATTAAGTATCATGTTTTTGTACTTGGATATATTTTAGACAAAGTTTATTTGAAAAATCTAAGTTTGGTAAAATACAGTTTTTGGTTTTTGATAAAATTTATAAGACACAAAAATAGTTCTAAATGTTTGATATTTGTGTTGAAATTTTTATCATATGTTTATATATCATACATTATGTTAGAAACTATTTTTATAGAATTTTAGAAGATTTATAGGATTTATTAGAATATTTTTAAACCAGTTTTTCTGACCCAAATTGCTACCTGCCAGGATCTGGCGGTCGACCGGTCCGGTCGACTGAGATCCAGAGTCGGTCGACCGATCGGTCGACCGACGTACACAGACTTATGCATGTTGGCCATGCACAGGGCTCGGTCGACCGACCGGCCAGAGAGCTTTGCTCTCTGTTTTTGGGCGGTCGACCGGATGGTCGACCGGGTTCCTCCAACGGTCATATTTATGACCGTTGGCAGTCGACTGGGCGGTCGACCGCCAGCCGTCCAGGCTATAAAAACAGCCAACGACTAGTTTCTTGGAGAGGCCAATTTAAGCCCCATTTCTTGGGGATTTTGAGAAGACTTTTGACAAGAAAAATTTCTCCATTTTCTGGTTTTAAAAATAAGTTTTTAAAGTGTTTTAGAGCTCAAAAGATTCATCTTATTTGTTTTAAAGTGTTTTTGTTATTTCAAAGAAATTAGGTTTTGAGAATTTGTTTTTGATCTAAAATTTCCACATCTATTTGTTATTTTCCCAAGAGTATTTCTTTGATCAAACACTTTATTTTCACACTTGAGCTACATCTACTATCCTATTCTATAGGATCTTTGTGTTTGTGGGAGAAAGAAATTGTTTGTTTTTGTCCCTGTCTTGGTCCTATTTGGCCCTTATAACACCAGTTCAGGCCTATCGGGGTTGAAAGTTAGACTTTTAGTTAAACTTCCCAATTAAAATTAGAACCTAGGTTATTTAGTAGTAATTGTACATAGAAACTATGTAATACCACTTTCAGCTATTGAAACCATATTTTCTCCGGTTTGGACCCTGTCCGCTCTTATAAGACCTAGTTCAGGCTAATAAAGGATGAAGATTTGACTTTTGGTCATACTTCTAAACCAGCAGTAATTATACATAGAAACTATATGATACTACTCTCAGCTCTTGAAAACCATGTTTTCTCCCCGTTTGCGCCCTATTCTGCTCTTATAGGGCCTAGTTCAGGCCAATCGGGGCTGAAAGTTTGACTTTAGGTAAAACTTCCCAATTAAGAATAGAAACAAATTTAGTCAGTAGTATAAAAATAATGTAATACTACTACCAGCTATTGAAAACTTCATTTTCTCTCTGTTTGTTCCCTTTTCGGCTCTTATACAGCTTAGTCTAGGTCAATCGAGGCTAAAAGTTTGACTTTTGATCAAACTTCCAAATTAGCACTAGAAACTAGGTTAATTAGTTGTAATGATATATATAAAAATTATGTAATAACACTATCAGCTCTTGACAACAATGTTTCCCTTTCGTTTGGGTCCTATTTGGCTCTTAAAGGCCTAGTTTAGGCCAATAAGGGCTGAAGGTTTGACTTTTCGTCAAACTTCCCAATTAAGACTAAAAACAACTTTAATTAGTAGTAATTATATATAAAAACTGTGTTATTCTACCCCTGGCTCTTAAAAACTGCATTTTCTCCCCATTAGAACCCTATTGGGTTCTTATAAGGCCTTATTCAGGCCAATTCGGGGCTGAAAGTTTGATTTTTGGTCAAACGTCTAAATTAAGAATAGAAACAAGTTTAATTAATAGTAGTTATATATAGAAACTATGTGATACTACTCCCTGCTCTTAAAAATCATATTTTCTCCCCGTCTGGCCCTTTCTCGGCTCTTATAAGGCCTGGTTCAGGCCAGCCGGGCTGAAAGTTTGACTTTTAATAAAATTACCTAATTAAGACCAGAAATAAGTTTAATTGTGGTAATTATACATAAAACTATGTAATATACTCTTGGCTAATGGAAAGTGCATTTCTCCTTATTTGGATCCTATGGCTAATTGGGGCTGAAGTTTGACTTTTGGTCAAACTTCTAATTGACACTAAAAACCAGGTTAATTAGCTGCAATTAGGTATAAAAACTATGCAATACCACTCACTACTCTTGAAAATCATATTCTCCTCCCATTTGGGTCCTATTTGGCTCTTCAATACATCATTCAGGCTAATCAGGGCTGAAGGTTAGACTTTTATTCAAACTTTCTAATTAAGAATAGAAACAAGTTTAATTAGTAGTAATCATATAAAATACTATATAATACTTCTCCCGGCTCTTGAAAACATGTTTTCTCCCTTTTGGCCCTATTCAGTTCATATAAAGCCAGTTCAGGCTAATCGGGGCTGAAAGTTTGACTTTTCGTCAAACTTCCAGATTAAGGCTAGAAACAAGTTTAATTAATAGTAATTGTAAATAGAAACTTTGTAATACTACTCTCAACTCTTTAAAATCATGTGTTCTCCCTGTTTTGGCCCTATTTGACTCTTATAAGGCCTACTTTAGGCTAGTCGGGGCTAAAGATTTGACTTTTGGTCAAACTTTCAATTTAAGTACAGAAATAAGTTTAATTTATATTAGTTATATATAAAAACTATGTAATACTACTCCTTGCTCTGGAAAACCTCATTTTCTCACCGTTTAGGCCCTATTCTCCTCGTTAATAGCCTAGTACAGGCTTTCAGGGCTGAAAGTTTGACTTTTGATCAAACTTCCTAATTAGCACTAGTAACTAGGTTAATTAGTTGTAATGATATATATAAAAATTATGTAATAACACTCTCAGCTCTTGACAACAAAGTTTCCCTTTTGTTTGGGTCTTATTTGGCTCTTAAAGGCCTTGTTCAGGCCAATAAGTGCTGAAGGTTTGATTTTTCGTCAAACTTCCCAATTAAGACTAAAAACAACTTTAATTGTAGTAATTGTATATAAAAACTATGTAATACTACCCCTGGTTCTTGAAAACTACATTTTCTCCCCGTTTGGACCCTATTGGGTTCTTATAAGGCCTTGTTCAGGCCAATTCAGTGTTGAAAGTTTAATTTTTGGTCAACGTCTAAATTAAGAATAGAAACAAGTTTAATTAATAGTAGTTATATATAGAAACTATGTGATACTACTCTCAGCTCTTAAAAACCATATTTTCTCCCCTTATAGGCCTTTCTCGGCTCTTATAAGGCCTGGTTCAGGCCAGCCGAGGTTGAAAGTTTGACTTTTGGTAAACTACCTAATTAAAACTAGAAACAAGTTTAATAGTGTTAATTATACATAAAACTATGTAATATCCTCTCGACTATTGGAAAGTACATTTCTCCTTATTTGGATCCTATGGCTAATTTGGGCTGAAACTTGACTTTTGGTCAAACTTCCAATTGACACTGAAAACAAGGTTAATTAGCAGTAATTATGTATAAAAACTATGCAATACCACTCACTGCTCTTGAAAATCAAATTCTCCACCCATTTGGGTCCTATTTGGCTCTTCTAATGTCTCATTCAGGCCAATCAGGGCTAAATGTTTGACTTTTATTCAAACTTCCTAATTAAGAATAGAAACAAGTTTAATTAGTAGTAATTATATATAAAACTATGTAATACTACTTCCGGCTCTTGAAAACATGTTTTCTCCCCTTTTAGACCTATTCGGTTCTTATAAAGCCTCGTTTAGGCCAATCGGGTTGAAAGTTTGACTTTTAGTCAAACTTTCAGATTAAGTCTAGAAACAAGTTTAATTAATAGTAATTGTACATAAAAACTATGTAATACTACTCCTGGCTCTTTAAAGACAAATTTTCTCTCTGTTTAGGCCCTTATAAGGCCTACTTCAGGCTAGTCGGGGCTAAAAATTTGACTTTTGGTCAATCTTTCAAATTAAGTACAGAGATAAGTGTAATTTATAGTAGTTATATATAAAAACTATGTAATACTACTTCTAGATCCTGAAAACCTCATTTTCTCCCCGTATAGGCCTTATTCAACTCAATATGGCTTAGTGCAAGCTTATCGGGGCTGAAATTTGACTTTTGGTCAAACTTCCAATTATCAAACATCCAATTAACACTAGAAACAAGGTTATTTAGTAGTAATTACATGTAGAAACTATGTAATATCACTCACAGCTCTTGAAAATCATATTTTTCTCTTGTTTGGGTCATGTTCGGCTCTTATAATGCCCAGTTGAGGTTAATCGGGGCTGAAGATTTGACTTTGGGTCAAACATTCTTATTAAGAATAGAAACAAGTTTAATTAGTTGTAATTTTACATGAAAACTATGTAGTACTACTCCTGGCTCTTGAAAAGATGTTTTCTCCCTGTTTGAGCCCTATTCGGCTTTCATAATGCCTAGTTCAGGCCAAGCGGGGCTGAAGATTTGACTTTTTTCAAACTCTCAATAAATAATAGAAACAAGTTTAATTAGTAGTAATTATACATAAAAACTATGTAATACTACTCCCGGCCCTTGAAATCATGTTTTCTCCTTGTTTGAGTCCTATTCCGCTCTTATAATGCCTAGTTCAGGCCAATCGAGCCTAAAAGTTTGACTTTTAGACGAACTTCCTGATTAATAGTAGAAACAAGTTTAATTAGTAGTAATTGTATATAGAAACTATGTAATACTACTCCTAGCTCCTAAATAATATGTTCTCCCTATTTAGGTCATATTCAACTTTTTAAAGGCCTAACTTAGGCCATTTTGGGCTGAAAGAGTGACTTTTTATCAAACTCTCCAATTAAGGTTAGAAACAAGTTTAATTAGTAGTAATTTTACATAAAAATTATGTAATACTACTCCCAGCTCTTGAAAACTGCAGTTTCTCCCTGATTGGGCCCTTTTCGGCTCTTGTAAGGCCTAATTCAGGCCAATCGGGCTGAACATTTGACTTTGGGTCAAACTTTTCAATTAACACTAGAAACAAACTTAATTAGCCACAATTGTACTTAGAAACTATATAATAAAACTCCTAACTCTTTAAAACCATATTTTCTCTCTGTTTAGGTCATATTCGGCTCATATAAGGCCTAATTCAGGGCAATCGGGACTGAAACTCTGACTTTGGTCAAACTTTTCAATTAAGACTAGAACAAGTTTAATTAGAAGTAATTATACATAAAACTATGTAATACTATTCTCGGCTCTTGAAAATCACATTTTCTCCCTGATTGGGTCTTTTTCGATTCTTATAAGGCCTAGTTCAGGCCAATCGGGTTGAACGTTTGACTTTTATACAAACTTCTCAATTAATACTAGAAACGAGATAAAATAGCAGTAATTTTACATAGAAACTATGTAATACAACTCTCAGATCTAGAAAATCATGTTTTCCTCTGGTTTGGCACATTTTTAGTTCTTATATGGCCTAATTTAGGTAATTTGGGGCTAAAAGTTTGATTTTTTAAAACATTCCAAATTAAGAACATAAACAAGTTTAATTAATCAAAATTATACATAAAAACTATACGATACTACTCTCGGCTCTCGAAAACCATGTTTTCCCCCTGTCTGGGCCTTATTTTGCTCTTATAAGGCCTAGTTAAGGCCAATCGGGGTTGAAAGTTTGACTTTTAGTCAAACTTTCTAATTAAAATTAGAACTAAGGTTAATTATTGGACATAGAAACTATGTAATACTACTTTTAGCTTTTGAAAATAATATTTCCTGCCGTTTGGGCCCTATTCGGCTCTTAAAAGGTCTAATTCAGGCCAATAAGGGCTAAAGATTTGACTTTTGGTCAATATCTAAATTAAGACCTGAAATAAGTTTAATTAGTAGTAATTATACAAAGTTAATATGTAAACTACTCCCATATCTTAAAAACTGCATTTTCTCCCCGTTTGGATCCTATTTAGCTTTTATATGGCCTTGTTCAGGCCAACCATGCTTTTAAAATTTGACTTTTAGTCAAAGTTCCTAATTAATATTAGAAATAAGGTTAATCAGTAGTATCTTATACATAGAAATTTTGTAATACCATTCATGGCACTTCAAAACCATGTTTTCCTCCCGTTTGGTCCCTTTCGATTTTTATAAGGCCTAGTTCAGGCCAACTAGGGCTGAAAGTTTGACAAAAGTCAAACTTCCAGATTAAGACTAAAAACAAGTTTAAGTAACAGTAACTGTATATAGAAACTATTTAATACTACTCTCGGCTCTTTAAAATTAAATTTTTGCCCTATTTAAGCTATATTTGGCTCCTAGTTCAGGCCAGTTGGGGTGAAAGTTTGATTTTTGATCAAACTTCCCAATTAAGACTAGAAGAAAGTTTAATTAGAAGTAATTATATATAAAACCTAAGTAATACTGCTCCCGGCTCTGGATAATCGCATTTTGTCCCAGTTTAGGCCCTTTTCATATCTTATAAGGCCTACTTCAGTCCAATCGGGGTTAAAGTTTATCTTTTGGTAAAAATACCTAATTAACACAAGAAACAGGGATAATTAGCAGTAATTGTACATAGAAACTATATAACACCACTCTCAGCTCTCGAAATTATATTTTCCTCTAGTTTGGGCACAATTCGGCTCATATAAGGCATAATTCAAGTCAATCGGGGCTGAAAAGTTTAACGTTTGGTCAAACTTCCAACTTAAGAATAGATACAAATTGAATTAGTAGTGATTATACATATAAATTATGTGATACTACTCCTAGCTCTTGAAAACCATGTTTTCTCCCCGTTTGGGCCCTATTCTGCTCTCATAAGGCTTGGTTCAAGCCAATCAGGGCTGAAAGTTTGACTTTTAGTAAAACATCCCAATTAAGAATAGAAACAAGTTTAATTAGTAATAATTATACGTAAAAGTAATGTAATACTACTATGAGTTTTTGAAAACTTCATTTTCTCCCCGTTTAGGACCTATTCGACTGTTATACGGCTTAGTCTAGGCTAACTCGGGGCTAAAAATTTGACTTTTGTTCAAACTTCCCAATTAGCACTAGAAACAAGGTTAATTAGTTGTAATTGTATATAGAAACTATATAATAATACTCTCAACTCTTGACAACAATATTTTCCTTTCGCTTGGCCCCTATTCGGCTCTTATAAGGCCTAGTTAAGGCCAATAAGGGCTAAAGGTTTGACTTTTCATCAAACTCCCAATTAAGATTAGAAATAAGTTTAATTAGTAGTAATTATACATAAAACCTATATAAGACTACCCCCAGCTCTTAAAACTACATTTTCTCCCCGATTAGACCCTATTGGGTTCTTATAAGGCCTAGTTTAGGCCAATTCAGGGCTGAAAGTTTGACGTTTAGTCAAACCCCCAAATTAAGAATAGAAACAAGTTTAATTAGTAATAGTTATACATATAAACTATGTGATACTACTCCCGCTCTTAAAAACTAAATTTTCTCCTCATTTGGACCTTTCTCGGCTCTTATAAGGCCTGGTTCAGGCCAGTCGAGGCTGAAAATTTAACTT
Source organism: Agave tequilana (assembly GCA_038442645.1). Taxonomy (NCBI): domain Eukaryota; kingdom Viridiplantae; phylum Streptophyta; class Magnoliopsida; order Asparagales; family Asparagaceae; genus Agave; species Agave tequilana. The sequence continues at coordinate 40,796 of JAVJIF010013914.1, read as the reverse complement.
TTGGTAAAACTTTTTAATTAAGACTAAAAATAAGTTTTGGTAATTATACATAAAACTATGTAATATACTCTCGGCTATTAGAAACTGCATTTCTCCTTATTTGGACCCTATGGCTAATTGGCGCTGAAAGTTTGACTTTTGGTCAAACTTCTAATTAACACTAAAAATAAGATTAAATAGTAGTAATTAGATATAAAAACTATGCAATACCACTCACGGCTCTTGAATACCATATTCTCCTCCCATTTGGGTCCTATTTGGCTCTTATAATGTTTCATTCAGGCTAATTAGGGTTTAATTAGTAGTAATTATATATATAAACTATGTAATAATTAGTAGTAATTATACATAGAAACTATGTAATACTACTCCTGACTCTTTAAAACGATATTTTCTCCATGTTTAGGTCATAATCGGCTCTTATAAGGCCTAGTTCAGGCTAATCGGGGCTGAAATGAGTGACTTTTGATCAAACTTCCTAATTACGACTAGAAACAAGTTTAATTAGTAGTAGTTATACATAATAACTATTTATACTACTCCCAGTTCTTAAAAATCGTATTTTTGGCTCTTATAAGGTCTAGTTCAGGCCAATCGGGACTGAACGTTTGACTTTTTGTCAAACTTTCCAATTAACATTAGAAACAAAGTTAATTAGCAGCAATTGTGGATAGAAAATATGTAATACTACTCCTGGCTCTTTAAAATCATGTTTTCTCTCTGTTTAGGTCATATTTGGCTCATATAAGGCCTAGTTCAAGCCAATCGGGACTGAAAGTCTGACTTTGTCAAACATCCCAATTTATACTAGAAACAAGTATAATTAGTAGTAACTATATATAAAAACTATGTAATACTATTTTTGGCTCTTGAAAATCACATTTTCTCCCTGATTGGCCCATTTTATGGCACTTATAAGGCCTAGTTTAGGCTGATCGGGGCTGAACATTTGACTTTTGGTTAAACTTCCAAATTAACACTAGAAATAAGGTAAAATAATAGAAATTGCACATAAAAACTATGTAATATAACTCTTAGCTCTTGAAAACCATGTTTGGCCCCTTTTTTAGCTCTTATACGGCTTAGTTCAGGACAAGCGGGGCTAAAAGTTTGATTTCTGAAAAAATTCTAAATTAAGAATTGAAACAAGTTAAATTATTTGAAATTATACATAAAAATAATGTGATACTACTCCCGGCTCTTGAAAATCATATTTTCTCCCTATCTGGGCCCTATTTGGGTCTTATAAGGCCTAGTTTAGGCCAATCGGGGTTATAACGTTGAATTTTAGTTAAACTTTCTAATTAAAATTAGAACCTAGTTTAAATAGTAGTAATTATAAATAGAAGCTATGTAATACCACTTTCAGCTATTGAAAAGCATATTTCCTCCCGTTTGGACCCTATTCCGCTCTTATAAGGCTTAGTCAGCCAATAAGGGCTAAAGATTTGACTTTTGGTCAAACTTCTAAATTAAGACTTGAAACAAGTTTAATTAGTAGTAATTATACAAAATTACAATAAAATACTACTCCCAGCTCTTGAAAAGTGCATTTTCTCCCCTTTTGGACCCTATTCAGTTTTTATAAGGCCTAGTTCAGGTCAGTCAGCGCTTTAAAGTTTGACTTATGATCAAATTTCTTTATTAATATTAGAAACAAGGTTAATTAGTTGTACTTGTACATAGAGACTTAGTATTACCATTCATGACCCTTGAAAATCATATTTTCCTCATGTTTGGTTCCTATTCGGCTCCAATAAGGCCTAATCATACAAACCAGGGCTGAAAGTTTGACAAAAGTCAAGCTTCTAGATTAAAACTAGAAGCAAGTTTAAGTAGTAATAATTGTATATAGAACTATAATACTACTCGCGGCTCTTTAAAATTAAGTTTACTCCCTGTTTAAGCCATATCCGGCTCCTAATTCAGGCCAATCAGGGTGAAAGTTTGACTTTTGATCAAACTTCCGTATTAAGACTAGAAAAAGTTTAATTAGAAGTAATTATATATAAAAACTATGTAATTAATATGAATCCCATCTTTGATAATCGCATTTTGTTCCTATTTGGGCCTTATTCGTATCTTATAAGGCCTAGCTCACGCTAATCAGGGTTAAAAGTTTGACTTTTAGTCAAAATATCCAATTAACACAAGAAACAAGGATAATTAGAAGTAATTGTACATAGAAACTATATAACACCACTCTCAGCTCTCGAAACCATGTTTTCCTCCAGTTTGGGCCCCATTCGGCTCTAAAAAAGCATAATTCAGGTCAATCGGCGTTGAAAGTTTAACTTTCGGTCAAATTTCTAACTTTAGAATAGAAACAAATTGAGTTAGTAGTAGTTATACATAGAAACTATATGATACTACTCCCAGCTCTTGAAAACCATGTTTTCTCCCTGTTTAGGGCCTATTCTGCTCTTATAAGGCCTGGTTCAGGCTAATCGGGGCTGAAAGTTTGACTTTTGGTAAAACTTCCCAATTAAGAATAGAAACAAATTTTGTCAGTAGTAATTATACATAAAAATAATGAAATACTACTCCTAGCTATTGAAACATTACATAAAAATAATGAAATACGAATAAGGCCCAAACAGGGACAAAATATGATTATCCAGAGACGGGAGTCATAATACATAGTTTTTATATATAATTACTTCTAATTAAACTTGTTTCTAGTTTTATTTGGAAAGTTTGATCAAAAGTCAAACTTTTACCCCGATTGGCCTGAACTTGGAGCCGGATGTGACTTAAACAGGAGGTAAACTTGATTTTAAAGAGCCGCGAGTAGTATTTCATAGTTTTATATATAATTACTACTACTTAAACTTGTTTCTAGGTTTAATCTGAAAGTTTGACTTTTGTCAAACTTTCAGCCCCTAGTTGGCTTAAACAAGGCCTTATAAGAGCCGAGTTAGGGACCAAACAGGAGAAAAATATGGTTTTTAAGGTCCGTGAATGGTATTACAAAGTTTCTATGTACAAGTACAATTGATTAACCTTGTTCTAATATTGATTGAAAAATTTAACCAAAAGTCAAACTTTAAAGTCCTAGTTGGCCTGAACTAGACCATATCAAAGTTGAATAGGGTCCAAACGGGGAGAAAATGCAGTTTTTAAGAGCCGAGAGTAGTATTACATTGTAATTTTGTATAATTACTACTTAATTTAGAAGTTTGACCAAAAGTCTGTTTAGGTCTTAAAATGCAGTTTTTAAGAGCCGAGAGTAGTATTACATTGTAATTTTGTATAATTTTCTCTCTATTAGCTGCCATTTTTTATATAAACTAGTTTGGACATTAATTCGGGATTGATCATATGGGTTTTGAATGCCTTGTTTTATTAAATAATATTCTAACCATATTTCAAAATTAAAATTAATTTTATGTTTTTTTATATCAGTGATCCATTCTTTTATTAATATCTCGTGGTAAGTTCTATCAAACTCTGAGAACCAATTGAAATGTTCGGATTCTTCTCTGAAATCTTTCATTAATTCGAAGCTATTATTAATAAATGGTTTATCACTAGTAATGACATTAATCTCACTGCTAAAGTCTCCTTTCATTTGTGATGATGTCGGAGAGTAATTTCCTTGATCCATTTCTGGAAGAGGAGATTTATGAAATACTTTAATGGGTTGTTGGAATGAATAATCTGAACATGATTTTCTACTGGATTCAGGATACCTAAAGGAGGTTGAAGGTCTTTCTCTCAGCGAATTAAAACGTATTAATACCGTTCCATCATTTTCTTCAATAATATCAGAAATTTCTGCTCTTTCTATGTCTCAAGGAGTCTGAGGATTTTCTATCCTAAATTCCTCTGGAATTGTAATTTCATTCCATTTTAATCTTCTGGGGACAAAGGTTTTTGAATGTTCGGCCTCAATTTGAAGTAAGACAGTTTCTTCTTGTATAGAGTATTTATCATTTTGAATTTAGGGTTCATGTTAGAGTTCATTAGTTTGAAATATATTTTATACATAACAGCTATTTGTTCAGTAAATTTTTCAAATTCGTCACCTTGTAAATGAATATCTAAGATTAATGAATTTAAGAATAATGGATCTGTTAATGATACAGAGTAGTTAGGCATACAATTGAAATAGACTGGACCATTACATATATTTGTTTGAATCATAGACAAAATAGATGACTTGTATCTTTTTAGTCTTTTGTCTCTTAAGGCTGTATACACAGGAATGTCTACACCTGTATGAACTAAAGGTTTAATGGCTACTTGTATTAGACCAAAATGTATGTAACGAAATCCTTTCTTTAGAAATTCTTGTAGTGCTAAGGTAGATAATAGTGGAATGGTTTGAAATTTATTCTGAATATTAAATGTTTCTTCGTGAACTTTAATTGCGTATGAAGTTTTGAAGTCAAATGTTCCTATACTATAGACGTTGTCTATTTTTTCATTTGGAATTTTCCATTCTAAATAGTCTTCATGAATTATGTCCTCTCTACTTCTTATTATTTTCTTATTTGATCCTGAGGATGAATTGGAACCTAGAATCATCTTTCTTACTATATTAGCCATAATTAATGCATGTTCAAATGTATAATGCAATTCTAACTTTAACGGGAACACGGGAACACTATGCCTGGAACACCCTATTCACTCTGCGGGCTTACCAACGGACTTACAAGCTTACCAACGCTAATGCAGAATGCAAGATGGCAATTGATATGCACTAATGATGACTAACAATGTAAGAATAATGGCTCTGATACCAGATTTACCCAGGAGGAAAAATGCGGAAAATAGACAGAAGTAATTTGGACAAAGATGATGATATTAATATTTCAAATGAAAATTACAGATGGGATTTGAACTTACAATGCTTGTCTTGATACAATAACCTTTGAAACTGGATACAAGATAAGATAGGAATACAGCTTGAGAATTTGAGAAGGTAGATTGAGGAGGGTAGTTGTGGTTGGTTTGTAGTTAATGGCTAATAGTAGCTGATGATCCGATATGAATGGAGGGGCACCAGATTTATAGGAGAGTGCCGAGTCTTCTAGAGAGTGATGAATTATTACACGATGAGTTTGTCTTCTTTGAACGAGTGCAGCTGGCTTTGTCTTCTTTTGATTTGCTTTTGAGCTGGAGGAATCTACTTTATGCATGCGTGATGTGCTGTCTCTGTCTGTATTAGTGCTTTTTCCGAGATGCTGTCTCCTTTGTCTTCTTTTAATGAACGCTTTTGAGCTGGAGGGAATCTGCTTTTGAATTGTGCGCCTTTGGAATTGTGCACCTTTGGAGGTAAGTGCGCTGTCCATTTTTACTTTTGTTGCTTTGTGCTCTGTCCATTTTTACTTTTGTTGCTTTGTTCCTCTGAGAATCTTTACTTTTGAATTATGTCGGCTGGATGCGCCTTTTGAAGTGATGGCTGTTTGATCGACCAATTGAGCGACAGTTTGTCTCTGTTGTGTCGCGGTCGACCGACCGGTTGACTGACAGAGCATGGCTTAGGTGCGGTCGGCCGACAACCCCAACGATCAGAAAAATGATTGTTGGTCGGTCAACTGATAGGCCAATCTGGGCCATAACGGCTAGTTTTCTGATGGCTATATAAATGGGTCTTTGATCAGTTTTTGTAAAAGATTTTTACAAGTGTCTTCAAGAGCTTTTTCACAGAGTTTCTCAATAAGTTTTAGAGCTTCATTTTCATATCAAATAGAGAGTTTATCAAGAGTGATTCTCTTTAGTTTTTCAAAAGATTTTCTTGAGCTTTTCTCTCTTAAATCAATCTAGTGTTTCTCAAACAAGCTTGAGCCTATCTGTTGTTATATCCATCTTCTAGGATCTTTATTGTTAGAGTATTTGTTGGTGATTAAGAGAAGTGATCATCAAGTGTTCCAATTTTATATTTGGAGAAGTTAGAGGTTGCGGCCTCGGCGAACTTGTGGGTTCGTATTGTGTGTTGTCCTTGAGGGAACAAGTTAGGGACTTACGGGTCCAAGAGTTCTTGAGGGAGCTCATTGTAGGTGTTGCGGCACCAAGTGATCTTGCGGGGTCATTTTTAGTGAAAATCCTTCATTGCGGTGAAGGAGGAGATGTAGAGCAAGTAGCTCGAACCTCGAAACAAATCTTCCGTGTTGGCGATTGCTCATCTCTCTCTCTCACTCACTTGTTCTTTTATCTTTCATGCTTATTATATTTGTACTCATTTACTACATGTTGGATATTACTTGTGCTAAATAGATAAACATGCTTGGGATTATTTGATATCTTGCATGCTTTTAATTCTTGTCTATCTTTGCATGCTTGATATTTTGTATATGCTCATACTAGTATTTAACCAAGAGAGCTATAGTTGCACCTCAACTCTTAATCTAGAGGAATCTTGAGAAGAAGTTCAGAACCCTTCACCGAGAATTCGGCTTCACTCTTTGGTTATGCGTTGTGTGATAGTTTACTTTGAACAATAAGTTTTTAATTCCACATTTTCTTGCATTTGATTAGTACATCACTTATTCACCCCCTCTAGGTGATCCAGAAGTGGTACGAGAGCTTGGTGCTCTTGACTTGGATCTAACACCTAGAGTTAATGATCCTATTTTTGCTAATCATAATATTTGTACACATACATGGTTTCATTGCACCTTCGATGTTTGATATTCTTAACTCCCAAACTTGGAAAGTTAAGTTGTTAGAAAGTTAAGTTGTCTATGTATCTCAAAGCCTTGGTATTGATGTTTATCTTACTACCATTAAATATTATATTTTTTAAATGACAAAAACCTTGAGGCTAATGCAAAAGCCCTTCATGCTTTAAAGTCTATCCTAAATGATGAGTATTTATCTAGGGTAATTGAAAGTTTAACCAAAGTCAAACTTTCAACCCCGATTAGCCATAGGGTCCAAATAAAGAGAAATGCAATTTCCAATAGCCAAGAGTATATTACATAATTTTTATGTATAATTACCACTATTAAACTTGTTTCCAGTCTTAATTAGAAAATTTTATCAAAAGTCAAACTTTCAGCCTCGACTGGCCTGAACCAGGCCTCATAAGAGCTGAGAAAGGCCCAAACGGGGAGAAAATATGGTTTTTAAGAGCCGGGAGTAGTATCACATAGTTTATATATGTATGACTACTACTAATTAAACTAGTTTCTATTCTTAATTTAGAGGTTTGACTAAACATCAAACTTTCAGCCTCGAATTAGCTTGAACTAGGTCTTACAAGAACTCAATAGGGTCCAAACAGGAAGAAAGCATATGCAGTTTTTAAGAGCTGGGGGTAGTATTACATAGTTTTTTATTGTAATTACTACTAATTAAACTTGTTTCTAATCTTAATTGGGAGGTTTGATGAAAAGTCAAACCTTCAGCCCTTATTGGCCTTAACTAGGCCTTATAAGAGCCAAATAGGGTCCAAACGAAGGAAAAATATTGTCGTCAAGAGCTGAGTGTGTTATTACATAGTTTTCTATATTACATTAAATTTAATTGTTTTTTTCTCATTAAGAGTTTGGTAAAAAATAAAACTTTTAACCCCGAATTGCCTGGACAAGCCGTATAAGAGCCGAATAGGTCACGAACGGGGAGAAAATGAAGTTTTCAATAGGTGAGAGTAGTATTACATATTTTTATTTATAATACAACAAACTAAATTTGTTTCTATTCTTAATTGGAATGTTTTACCAATAGTCAAACTTTCAGCCCCGATTGGCCTTAACTAGGTCTTATAAGAGCATAATAAGGCCCAAACGGGGAGAAAACATGGTTTTCAAGAGATGAAAGTAATCACACATAATTTCTATGTATAACTACTACTAATTCAGTTTGTTTCTATTCTCATTGGAAGTTTGACCGAAAGTTAAACTTTCAGCTCCGATTGATCTGAATTATGCCTCAAAAGAGCCAAATAGGGCCCAAACTGGAGGAAATATGGTTTCGAAGCTGAGAGTGGTGTTACATTGTTTCTATGTACAATTACTGCTAATTATCCTTGTTTCTTGTGTTAATTGGATATTTTAGCTAAAATCAAACTTTTAATCCTGATTGGCTTGAATTAGGCCTTAAGATACGAATAAGGCCCAACAGGGACAAAATATGATTATCCAGAGACGGGAGTCATATTACATAGTTTTTATATATAATTACTTCTAATTAAACTTGTTTCTAGTCTTATTTGGGAAGTTTGATCAAAAGTCAAACATTCACCCCAATTGGCCTGAACTAGGAGCCGGATATGGCTTAAACAGGGAGTAAACTTGATTTTAAAGAGCCGCGAGTAGTATTTCAAAGTTTTATATATATTACTACTACTTAAACTTGTTTCTAGTTTTAAATCTGAAAGTTTGACTTTTGTCAAACTTTCAGCCCTGTTGGCCTGAACGAGGTCTTATAAGAGCCGAGTTAGGGACCAATAGGAGAAAAACATGGTTTTCAAGGGCCATGAATGGTATTACAAAGTTTCTATGTACAAGTACCACTGATTAACCTTGTTTCTAAGATTGATTGAGAAATTTGATAAAAAGTCAAACTTTAAAGTCCTGGTTTGCCTGAAGTAGGCCTTATCAAAGCTGAATAGGGTCCCAAACGGGGAGAAAATGCAGTTTTTAAGAGCCGAGAGTATTATTGCATTGTAATTTTATATAATTACTATTAATTAAACCTGTTTCAAGTTTAATTTAGAAGTTTGACCAAAAGTCAAATCTTCATCCCTTATTAGCCTGAACTAGGTCTTATAAGAGCAGAAATTTGCCCAAATGGGAGGAAATATGGTTTTCAATAGCTTAAGTGTTATTACATAGTTTTCTATGTATAATTACTACTAAATAACCTGGGTTCAAATTTTAATTGGGAAGTTTAACTAAAAGTCAAGCTTTCAACCCCAATTGGTCTGACTGGTCTTATAAGAGCCAAATAGGGCCCAGACAGGGAGAAAACATGGTTTTCAAGAGCCGAGAGTTGTATCACATAGCTTTTTTTATATAATTCAATTAATTAAACTTGTTTCTATTCTTAATTTGGATTTTTTTAAGAAATCAAATTTTTAGCCCCGATTGACCTAAACTAGGCCATAAGAGCTAAAAAGGGGCCTGATTAGAGGAAAACATGATTTTCAAGAGCTGAGAGTTGTATTACATAGTTTCTATGTAAATTACTGCTATTTTCCATGTTTTTAGTATTAATTTAGAAGTTTGATCAAAAGTCAAATGTTCAGCCCGATTGGCCTAACTAGGTCATATAAGAGCCAAAAGGGCCCATCGGGGAGAAAATGCGATTTTCAAGAACTAGGAGTATTATTACATAGTTTTTATGTACAGTTACTACTAATTAAACTTATTTCTAGTCTAAATTGGGAAGTTTGACCAAAGTCAGACTTTCTGTCCCGATTGGCCTGAACTAAGCTTATATGAGCTGAATATGACCTAACAGAGAGAAAATATGATTTTTAAAGAGTAGGAGTAGTATTGCATAGTTTTAATGTACAATCGGTGCTAATTAACCTTATTTCTAATGTTATTGAAAAGTTCAGCAAAAAGTCCAACGTTCAGTCCGATTAGCCAGAACTTACTAAACTTGTTTCTAGTCTTAATTGGAAAATTTGATCAAAAGTCACAATTTCAGCCCCGATTGGCTTCAACTAGACTTATAAGAGCCGGATATGACCTAAACAGGAAGAAAACATTGCTTTAAAGAGACAGGAATAGTATTACATAGTTTTTATGTACAATACTACTAATTAAACTTGTTTCTATTCTTACTCAGGAAGTTTGTCCAAATATCAAACTTTCAGCCAATATATATATATATATATATATTATATATATATATATATATATATATATATATATATATATATAATATACATAACATACATACATACATAACACCCACACACACACACATATATATATATATACACACATATAAATATATGTATATATGCATACCATATATATATACATTATTCTTAAATTCATTAATCTTAGACATTCATTTACAAGGTGACGAATTTGAAAAATTTACTGAACAAGTAGCAGTTATGTATAAAATGTATTTCAAATTAATGAACTCTAATATGAACCCTAAATTCAAATGATGAATACCTCTACACAAGAAGAAACTGTCTTACTTCAAATTGAAACTGAACATTCAAAAAACTTTGTCCTAAGAAGATTAAAGTGGAATGAAATCATAATTCTAGAGGAATTTAGGATTGAAAATCCTCATACTCCTAGAGACATAGAAAGAACAGAAATTTCTGATATTATTGAAGAAAATGATGGAACGGTATTAATACGATTTAATTCGCTGAGAGAAAAACCTTCAACCTCTTTCAGTATCCTGAATCTAGTAGGAGGTCATGCTCAGATTATTCATTACAACAGCCCATTAAAGTATTTCATAAATCTCCTCTTCCAGAAATGGATCAGGGAAATTATTCTCCGACAACATCACAGATGAAAGGAGACTTTAGTAGTGAGATTAATGTCATTATTAGTGATAAACCATTCATTAATAATAGTTTTGAATTAATGAAAACTTCAGAGAAGAATCCAAATATTTTAATTGGTTCTCAGAATTTGATAAAACTTATCAGGAAATATTAATAAAAGAATGGATCACTGATATAGAAAAACATAAAATTAATTTTAACTTCGAATATGGTTAGAATATTATTTAATAAACAGGGCATTCAAAACCCGTACAACCAATCTCAAATCAATGTTTAAACTAGTTTATATAAAAATGACAATTATCCGACGGTCAAAACAGTAACTTCTATCTATCCCCCATTGCAATCTATTAAAATTACTACTAAAGAATGAGACATTACTGCCTCACCCTTTAAAAAGGAAAAAGATAATAATGAACCGGTTAACATTGAAGACATTAAGAAAATATATCATCAAAATAATTATTCAAATCAAATGCTGCACACGATAGCACAACAAATAGATTCTTTATCAACTGAAATTAAAGGGTACACAAAGAGTCCAGTCCTAAATTTCCACAAAGTTATTCAGCACCACATTTTCAACCAACTAATATACCAATTGAATTTGAAGAAAAAAATTCAACCACTAAACTTACTAGGACAAATAACTCAAGCTCTAGAAAAAATTAATAAAGATATTCCAAGCACATCAAAGATAAATACGATTGAAGAACAAAATGCATCAGAATCTGAATCTGCTGAAGACTCTTCAGCCTCAGACAATTCCTTATTACAACAAATTAATCAAATAGAAGATGATATTCAAGGAACAGATCAAGATTTAGAAATTAATAGAATTCATCGAAATACAAGCAGCATAACAATTCATACAAAAATTATTGGCGTAAAGGAAGAACTAGGAATTATTATCCTAGGCCAACCCCTCCAGATATTCAATATGAAGAACGAGCAATATTCAAGTCAAGTTACGATGGTACTTTAGTTTATGAATGGAATATTGATGGCAAAAGTGAATATGAAATATTAAACACTTTACAGGAAATGGTATGGCAGTAACTGCCTACAAAACAAACCGACTACCAGAACAAAATGCCACTGTTTACATTGTCACCGGATTCACTGGTGAATTAAAATATTGGTGGGATAACTCATTGACCCTAGAAGACAAACAAACTATTTTAAATCACGAAATAGAAGTAGAAGATGCTCAGGGAACAATTACTAGGAAAAATGATTCTACTAGTTTTCTCATTGTCACAATAGCAACACATTTTGTAGGAAACCCTGCAGAAGAATTAGGATCGTCAAAAATATTCCTTACTAACCTTCGATGTCCAACTCTTTCTGATTTTCGATGGTATAAAGATATGTTTCTAACTCATGTGTTAAAACGGTCCAATTCAACCAAATCTTTTTGAAAGAAAAATTTATTACAGGTCTACCCAATTTATTTTCACAACGAGTTTTCACAGTATTAAAAAGGCCATGGGAATTGAAGATGATAATATTAATTTTAGTACTGTTACATACGGTCAATTATTTGCATTCGTTAAAAAGAAAGCACTACTAGCCTGTCAGGAATTAAAATTTCAAGCCAATATGGTAATAAACGAAAGAAATGGGCCCTTTCTGTGAAGCATTTGGCATCACAGGAATAAAAGCTCCCTCAATAGAAAAAAAACACAAACAAAAATGATTCCTTATAAAAAGCATAAGCCAAAGAAATATAAATATTCTCGAAAACATTCAAACGAAGATTATTATCAATCTAAAGAATTACTTGTTATAAATGTGGCAAACCTGGTCACATCGCAAGTAAATGTAAATTAAAAGGCAAAAATAGAATTAATAAAATCATAGACAATCTATCAGAAATATTCAAACATAAAAGAAAATTTTAAAAAATTACAACTCTATTCTGAAATTAATAAATATCTGAAGATGATGGATTTTTACTATTCTTCAAGTTCTAGTGACCATACGTGTACATGTAACAATTAATATGATTAATACAAGAAACACTCTAAAATTACCTCTAAGGCAAAAAATTTAAAAAAAAGATTCAAAAGAATTGATATTCGATATGATACAACAGATTCCAGACCCGAAAAAACAAAAGGAACATTTAGAAAAATTGAAAACCCTAATAATCAATGAAGAAGACAATACGGATAAACTAATTCAACCTTTTAGTATCTTAAAACTTTTGAGACCTATCCCGTAAATAAACCTTGAAGTCCCAATCAAATAGCATTCATGAACTTCAAACAGAAATAAATTATTAAAAGAAGAAATTAAGAATATTAAAGAAAATTTAAGCCAAATAGAAACAAAAAATTTAGCATACGAAACCCAAATGTGCCTTATTCAGACTCAACTCGATAAGGGAAAAGAAATTGCAACCATATCGGAAGAAGAGTTACCTTTCTCATTAAACGAAATCACCATTTCAACCACTGAACCCTCTGACTCTAACTTCATTTCAACTATTAAGGGATTCACATATCAGAATGGTTTGTATTCATAAATATTACAATTCACAATTCTAAATTCACAATATTCATAGTGGAACCATAACACCAATCAATAGATCAATAGAATTTGCAAACAAATTTCCCGATGAAATTAAAGATAAAACCCAGTTACAAAAATTTTTAGGATGTTTAATTACATATCTGATTTCATCCCAAAATACGAATAATTTTGTGCACCACTATTTCAAAGACTCCAAAAAAATCCACCAGCATGGTCTGATAAGCATACTCAAATAGTCAAACAAATTAAAGAGAAAGTCCATTCATTACCATATCTATGCATTCCTCATCCTCATGCATTCATGATAGGTGAAACAGATGCAT
>JAVJIF010013914.1:0-20000 GCA_038442645.1 Agave tequilana | reverse complement strand
GACCCTTAAAAATCATGTTTTACTCCTGTTGGTCCCATCGGCTCTTATAAGACCTAGTTCAAGCCAATCGGTGTTGAAAGTTTGATTTTGGTCAAACTTTCTAATAAAAATTAGAAACAAGTTTAATTAGTAGTAATTATACATAAAAATACTGTCATACTATTACGGGCTCTTGAAAATCACGTTTTCTCCTTGTTTGGGCCCTAATCGGCTCTTAAAAAGCCTAATTCATGCCAATTTGGGTTGAAAGTTTAACTTTTAGTAAATTTTCTAATTAAGACTGGAAACTAGTTTAATTAGTAGTAATTATACATGAAACTATGTCATACTACTCCCGGCACTTGAAAACCTCATTTTCTCCCCGTTTGGGCCCTAATCGGCTCTTATAAGGCCTAATTCAGGCCAATTGAGGTTGAAAGTTTGACTTTTTATAAAACTTCCCAATTAAGACTAGAAACTAGTTTAATTAATAGTAATTATACATAAAAACTATGTATTACTACTCTCGGCTCTTGAAAACCACGTTTGAGCCCTAATCAGCTCTTATAAGGCCTAGTTGAGGCAAATCAGAACTGAAAGTTTGACTTTTGATCAAAATTCCTAATTAATATAAGAAACAAGATTAATTAGTAATAATTGTGCATAGAAAACTCCATAATCCACTCTCAGCACTTGAAACCATATTTTCTCCTGTTTGGCCCCATTCAGCTCTTATAAGGCCTAGTTCAGGCCAAGAAGAAGTGAAGGTATGGGTTTTGGTCAAACTTTCATATTAAAACTAGAAAATAGTTTAATTAGTGGTAATTGCACATAAAAACTATGTCATACTAATATCGGCTCTTGAAAACCTCATTTTTTCCTGTTTGGGCCCTAATCGGCTTTTATATTGCCAAATTCAGGCAAATAAGGGCTGAAAGTTTAACTCTAGGTCAAACTTTCCAATTAACACTAGAAACAAAGTTAATTAGTAGAAATTATACATAAAAACTATGTAATACCATTCACGTTCCTTGTAAACCTTGTTTTCCTCCCGTTTGGTTCCCATTCGGCTCTTATAAGGCCTAGTTCAGACCAATCAGGGCTGAAATTTGACTTTTGGCGAAAATTCTCAAATAATCCTAAAACAAGTTAAATTAGTAGTAATTGTACATATAAACTATATATTAGTTCAACCTGCCCTCGAAAATCTCGTTTTTTCCCCCTGTTTGAGCCTTATTCGGCTCTTATAACCAATTTGGGCTGAAAGTTTGACTTTTAGTCAAACTTCTCAATTAACACTAGAAACGAAGGTAATTAGTAGTAATTATATATAAAACTATGTAATACCATCCAAAACCCTTGAAAACCATGTTTTCCTCCCGTTTGATCTCTATTCGGCTCCCAATAAGCCTAGTTTAGGCCAATCGGGGCAGAAAGTTGCCTTTTTTTCTCCCGTTTGGGCCCTATTTCGCTCTTATAAGGTCTGATTCAGTTCAATCGTAGCTGAAAGTTTGACTTTTAGTCAAACTTTCAACTTAAGGATAAAAACAAGTCAATTAGTAGTAGTTATATATATAGAAACTATGTGTACTACTCTCGCTCTTGAAAATCATGTGTAACACCCGTTTGGGCTTTATTCCGCTCTTATAAGGCCTACTTCAGGCCAATCGGGACTGAAAGTTTGACTTTAGGTCAAACTTCCTAATTAATATTAGAAATAAGGTTAATTAGCAGTAATTGTACATAGAAACTATGAATTACCACTCTCAGCTCTTGAAATTATGTTTCCTTTCTGTTTGGGCCCTCGGCCCTTGTAAGGTACTCAGGCCAATCGGGGCTGAAAGTTTGACTTTAGTCAAACTTTCAAATTAAGAATATAAAACAGTTTAATTTATAGCAGTTATATATAAAAACTATGTAATACTACGCCCGGCTCTTGAAAACCTCGTTTTCTCCCTGTTTGGGCCTTAGTCGGCTATTATATGGCCAGTTAAAGCCAATCAGGGTTGTAAGTTTGACTAAAAAAGCCAAACTTATAACCTTGATTGGCTTGAACTAGGCACAGTAGAAATAAGATTAATTAGTTACATAGAAAATATATATATACCACTCTCTACTTTTGAAAATCATGTTTGTCTTTCGTTTGGACCGTATTTGACTCTTACAAAGCGTAGTTCAGGCCAATAAGGGCAGAAGGTTTGACTTTTGGTCAAACTTTTGAATTAAGTCTAGAGCAAGTTTAATTAGTAGTAATTATACATAAAAACTATGTAATACCACTTTCGCCTTTTAAAACTGTATTTTCTTCTAGTATGGACATAAGACTTAGTTCAGGCCAATCATAGGTGAAAGTTTGACTCTTTATCAAACTTCTCAATTAACTCTAGAAACAAGATTAATTAGTAGTAATTGTAAATAGAAACTATGTAATACCATTCACAACAATTAAAAACCATGTTTTCCTCCCGTTTGGTCCCATTTTGACTCTTATAAGGCCTGGTTCTCATCAATCGAGGTTGAAAGTTTGACTTACGGTCAAACTTCAAAATTAAAAATAGAAAAAAGTTTAATTTATAGTGATTATACATAATAACTTTTTAATACTACTCTCAGCTCATAAAATCCTCATTTTCTCCCCTTTAAGGCCTTATTCTGCTCTTATATAGCCTAGTTCTGACTAATCCATGTAGAAAGTTTAAACTTTTTTCAAACTTTCAATTAACACTAGAACTTGTTGATTAGTAGTAATTGATATATAAATTATGTAATACTACTTCTGGATTTTTAAAATCTTGTTTTCTCCCCGTTTGGGCCATATTCGGCTCTTATAATGCGTAGATAAGCCAATCAGGGCTCAAAATTTGACTTTTGGTCAAACTTCTAGATTAGACTACAAACTAGTTTAATTAGTCGTAATTGTATATAGAAACTATGTAATACTACTCCCTCCACTTTAAAACCAAGTTTTCTCCCCCGTTTAGGTCATATTCGGCTCTTATAAGGCTAGTTCATGCCAATCGGGGTGAAAGTTTGACTTTTAATCAAACTTCCTAATTAATACTAGAAATAAGGTTAATTAACAATAATTATACATCGAAGAAATGTACTACCGCTTTTTGCTCTTGAAAATCATGTTTTCCACCCGTTTGAGTCTTGTTTGGCTCTGATGAGGCCTAGTTCAGCCAATTGGGGCTAAAAATTTCACTTTTGGTCAAGCTTTCAAATTAAAAATAGAAACAAGTTTAATTAGTAGTAGTTATGCATAAAAACTATGTGATATTACTCTCGACTCCTGAAAATCATATTTTCCTCCTGTTTGGGTCATATTTGGCTCTTATAATGCCTCATTCAAGCCAATCAGGGCTGAAGGGTTGACATTTGGTCAAACTTTCTAATTAAGAATAGAAACAAATTTAATTAGTAGAATTATAAATAAAAACTATGTAATACTACTCCCGGTTCTTGAAAACATGTTTTCTCCCCTTTTAGGCCCTATTCGGTTCAGGCCAATCGGGCTGAAAATTTGACTTTTAGTCAAACATTCAGATTAAGGCTAGAAACAAGTTTAATTAATAGTAATTGTACATAAAAACTATTTAATACTACTCTCAGCTCTTTAAAGACATATTTTCTCTCTATTTAGGCCCTATTAGGCTCTTATAAGGCCTACTTCAGGCTGGTCGGGGCTAAAACTGTAGCTTTTGGTCAATCTTTCAAATTAACTACAGAGATAATTTAATTTATAGTAGTTATATTTAAAAACTACGTAATACTATTTCTAGCTCTTGAAAACCTCAATTTCTCCCCGTTTAGTCCCTATTCAACTCTTATATGGCATAGTGCATGCGTATCAGGGCTGAATTTGACTTTTGGTCAAACTTTCAATTATCAAACATCCAATTAACACTAGAAACAAGGTTATTTAGTAGTAATTTCACATAAAAACTAAGTAATATCACTCATAGCTCTTGAAAATCATATTTTCTCTTGTTTGGGTCATGTTCGGCAACCGGGGGTAGGATTTTATTGGCAACCGGGGGTAGGATTTTATTGACAAAGGAGGTGAGAGTTTTGTAATCAGGAACGTCATTAAAGGTAGTAATAATTATTAAACGACAGAATGGGCAAGCCTTGCCACGACGAAGGATTTTACAGTCAACTTTATTCCAAAGGGTTATTCCTATCATGATTACCGAATGGCATGGTATCGGGCATTCCTCTACAGGCCATTTGATCACTCATGGTTCTTTACTTTTCATACAAATTGTCAAGAAGATTTTTCAATCTGGTTCTATGAATGGTGGCATTCATACGGACCTACAACGGACATTCTACCGCCTACAGTACTCAAAGGGTTCAATCTTTACTTACTCAAATCCAAAGGATTACACTATGTGAAGACAGTACAATTCTACAAAGAATTCAAGGTCCCATGGATTTTCTGTTGGAGTTACAAAGTTGCCCAATACTACAATATTACAGATAAATTTCCAATGAGCCTCTTCAGAGAATTCAAAATTAAATGGTGGGACAAATTCAATCAAGAGATATGTTCGGATATCACAGTTACTGAATTCATCAGCACAGGCAAAAAACTCCACCATCAAATTCAACAGGTTACTAAGAAGACAGATTCTCCAATCACTCCAAAATCTACTCATAAAACTCCGGTAACAATTCAAGAAGACTCTGATTCAGATGACGAATTCCAGCAATTCCTCAAATTTCAAAAATTCAAAAAACTCCAAAAGCAACTCAAAGGGTCCCGAGCAAGCTCCACCCATCCTCTTCATCCATTGATCCATCCATTGATCCAATCGGTGGACAAGATCCCTTTGATATGTAAAAAAAAAAGTTTTACTAACACTTCTCTACAGATTTCATTAATTTTATTCTTTTCTTTTGATTTGCATTTAATTGCGATGTGACCAGGTTTGCCACATTTATAACAAGTAATTCTTTTAGATTGATAATAATCCTCGTTTGAATGTTTTTGAGAATGTTTATATTTCTTTGGCCTATGTTTTTTATAAGGAATCATTTTTTGTTTATGTTTCTTTTTTGTTGAGGGAGCCCTTATACCTGTGATGCCAAATGCTTCACAGAAGGAGCCCATCTCTTTTCGTTTGTTACCATATTTGGCTTGGAATTTTAATTCTTGACAGGCTAGTAATGCTTCCTTTTTAACAAATGCAAATAATTGTCCATATGTGATGGTACTAAAATCAATATTGTCGTCTTCAACTCCCATGGCCTTTTTAATACTTGTAAATACTCTTTGTGAAAATAGGTTGGGTAAACCAGTAATAAATTTTTCTTTCCAAAATGATTTAGTTGAATCTGATCGTTTTAGTACATGAGTTAAAAACATATCTTTGTACCATCTGAAATCAGAAAGGGTTGGACATCGTAAATTAGTAAAGAATATTTTGAAGATCCTAATTCTTCTACAGGGTTTCCTACAAAATGTGTTGCTATTGTAACGATGAGAAAACTAGTGGAATCATTTTTTCTAGTAATTGTTCCCTGAGCATCTTCTACTTCGATTTCATGATTTAAAATAGTTTGTTTATCTTCTGAGGTTAATGAGTTATCCCACCAATATTTTAATTGACCAGTGAATCTGGTAACTATGTAAACTGTGGCATTTTGTTCTGGTAATCGGTTTGTTTTGTAGGCAGTTACTGCCATACCCATCTCTTGTAAAGTATTTAATATTTCATATTCGCTTTTTCCATCAATATTCCATTCGTAGACAGAAGTACCATCATAACTTGACTTGAATATTGCTCGTTCTTCATATTGAATATCCGGAGGGGTTGGCCTAGGATAATAATTTCTAGTTTCACTTTTACGCCAGTAATTTTTGTATGAATTATTATTATTTTGTTTGTATTTTCTATGAATTCTATTAATTTCTAAATCTTGATCTGTTCCTTGAATATCATTTTCTATTTGATTTATTTGTTGTACTAAGAAATTATCAGAGGCTGAATCATCTGTAGAGTCTTCTACAGATTCAGGTTCTGAAGCATTTTGTTCTTCAATGGTATTTATTTTTGATGTGCTTGGAATATCTTTATTAGTTTTTCTAAAGCTTGGATTATTTGTCCTAGTAAATTAGTGGTTGAATTTTTTTCTTCAAATTCAATCGGTATATTAGTTGGTTGGAAGTGTGGTGCAGAATAATTTTGTGGAAATTTAGGACTTGACTCTTTGTGTACTCCTTTAATTTCTGTTGATAATGAATCAATTTGTTGTGCTATGGTATGTAACATTTGATTTGAATAATTTTCTGATGATATATTTTTTTAATGTCTTCAACATTGACTGGTTCATTATTATCTTTGCCTTTCTTAAAAGGTGAAGCAGTAATTTCTCCTTCATTAGTAGTAATTTTGATAGATTGTAATGGGGGGTAGATAGAAGTCACGGTTTTACCATCTATTAATTGCCATTTTTTATATAAACTAGTTTGGACATCAATTCGGGATTGATCATATGGGTTTTGAATACCTTGTTTTATTAAATAATATTCTAACCATATCTCAAAATTAAAATTAATATTTTGGTTGTTTATATCAGTGATCCATTCTTTTATTAATATTTCTTGGTAAGTTCTATCAAATTCTGAGAACCATTTAAAATATTCGGATTCTTCTCTAAAGTCTTTCATTAATTTAAAACTATTACTAATGAATGTTTTAGCACTGGTGATGACATTAATTTCACTACTGAAATCTCCTTTCATTGGTGATGATGTTGGAGAATAATTCCCTTGATCCATTTCTGGAAGAGGAGATTTATGAAATACTTTAATGGGTTGTTGGAATGAATAATCTGAGCATGACTTTCTACTGGATTCAGGATATCTAAAAGAGGTTGAAGGTCTTTCTCTTAATGAGTTAAAACGTATTAATACCGTTCCATCATTTTCTTCAATAATATCAGAAATTTCTGTTTGTTCATGTCTCTAGGAGTTTGAGGATTTTCTATCCTAAATTCCTCTGGAATTGTAATTTCGTTCCATTTTAATCTTCTAGGGACAAAGGTTTTTGAATGTTCTGCTTCAATTTGAAGTAAGACAGTTTCTTCTTGTATAGAAGTATTTATCATTTGAATTTAGGATTCATGTTAGAGTTCATTAGTTTGAAATACATTTTATACATAACAGCTACTTGTTCAGTAAATTTTTCAAATTCGTCACCTTGTAAATGAATATCTAAGATAATGAATTTAAGAATAATGGATCTGTTAATGATACTGAGTAATTAGGCATACAGTTGAAATAAACTGGACCATTACATATATTTGTTTGAATCATGGACAAAACGGATGACTTGTATCTTTTTAGTCTTTTGTCTCTTAAGGCTGTATACACAGGAATGTCTACACCTGTATGAACTAAAGGTTTAATAGCTACTTGAATTAGACCAAAATATATTTAACGAAATCCTTTTTTTTAGAAATTCTTGTAATGCTAAGGTAGATAATAGTGGAATGGTTTGAAATTTATTCTGAATATTAAATGTTTCTTCGTGAATTTTAATTGCGTATGATGTTTTGAAGTCAAATGTTCCTATACTATAGATGTTGTCTATTTTTTCATTTGGAATTTTCCATTCTAGATAGTCTTCATGAATTATGTCCTCTCTACTTCTTATTATTTTCTTGTTTGATCCTGAGGATGAATTGAAACTTAGAATCATCCTTCTTACTATGTTAGTCATAATTAATGCATGTGCAAGTGTATAATGCAATTCTAACTTTAACGGGAACACGGGAACACTATGCCTAGAACACCCTATTCACTGCGGGCTTACCAATGGACTTATAAGCTTACCAACGCTTACCAATGCTAATGCAGAATGCAATATGCAATTGATATGCACTAACGATAATAACAACGCAAGAATAATGGCTCTGATACCAAATGGGACCCAGGGGGATCAAATGCGGAAAATAAGACGAAAGTAATTAGGACAGGAAGATTAGATGCGGAAAATAACTGAGAAGTAATTTGGACAAAGATGATAATATTAATTTTTCAAAAGGAAATTACAAGATGGAATAAATACTTACAATATTTGTCTTGATACAATAACTTTTGAAACTGGATACAAGAAGTAGGAATACAGGTTGGGAATTACAAGTTGAGAAGAGGTTGAAGAGGGTAGTTGTAGTTGGTTTTTGCTAATGGCTATGAGTGGCTGATTGTATTCGATTAGGCGATCAGGCGATGATCTCATATGAATGGAGAAGCCCCAGATTTATAGGAGAGTGTCGAGTCTTCTGGAGCATCCTGAATTATTGCATGATGAGATTTTGATGTGATTTGGATGTGATTTGGCTTTGTCTTCTTTTGACTTTATGCATGCGTGAGGAATCCGCTTTAGGCATGCGTGATGTGCTGTCAGGTAAGTGCTGTCTCCTTTGTCTTCTTTGAATGCTTTTGAGCTGGAGGGAAGCTGCTTTTGAATTGTGCGTCTTTGGAGGTAAGTGGCTGTCCAATCTACTTTTGAATTGTGCTGGCGGGATGGGCCTTTTGAAGTGATGAAATCTGCAGATTTGTTACTACTCTCGGCTCTTGAAAACCTCGTTTGAGCCCTAATCAGCTCTTATAAGGCCTAGTTGAGGCAAATCAGAACTGAAAGTTTGACTTTTAATCAAAATTCCTAATTAACATAAGAAACAAGATTAATTAGTAATAATTGTGCATAGAAAACTCCATAATCCACTCTCAGCAATTGAAAACCATATTTTTCTCCTGTTTGGCCCCATTCGCTCTTATAAGGCCTAGTTCGGGCCAAGAAGAAGTGAAGGTATGAGTTTTGGTCAAACTTTCATATTAAAACTAGAAAATAGTTTAATTAGTGGTAATTGCACATAAAAACTATGTCATACTACTATCGGCTCTTGAAAACCTCAGTTTTTCCCGTTGGGGCCCTAATCGGCTTTTATATTGCCTAATTCAGGCAAATAAGGGCTGAAAGTTTAACTCTAGGTCAAACTTTCCAATTAACACTAGAAACAAAGTTAATTAGTAGAAATTATACATAAAAACTATGTAATACCATTCACATCCCTTGTAAACCTTGTTTTCCTCCCGTTTGGTTCCCATTCGGCTCTTATAAGGCCTAGTTCAGACCAATCAGGACTGAAATTTGACTTTTGGCGAAAATTCTCAAATAATCCTAAAACAAGTTAAATTAGTAGTAATTGTACATATAAACTATATATTAGTTCAACCTGCCCTCGAAAATCTCGTTTTTTCCCCTTGTTTGGGCCTTATTCGGCTCTTATAACCAATTTGGGCTGAAAGTTTGACTTTTAGTCAAACTTCTAATTAACACTAGAAACGAAGGTAATTAGTAGTAATTATATATAAAACTATGTAATACCATCCAAAACCCTTGAAAACCATGTTTTCCTCCCGTTTGATCCCTATTCGGCTCCCAATAAGACCTAATTTAGGCCAATCGGGGCAGAAAGTTGACTTTTTTTCCCCCGTTTGGTCCCTATTTCGCTCTTATAAGGTCTGGTTCAGTTCAATCATGGCTGAAAGTTTGACTTTTAGTCAAACTTTCAACTTAAGGATAAAAACAAGTCTAATTAGTAGTAGTTATATATATAGAAACTATGTGATACTACTCTCGGCTCTTGAAAATCATGTGTAACACCCGTTTGGGCTTTATTCCGCTCTTATAAGGCCTACTTCAGGCCAATCGGGACTGAAAGTTTGACTTTAGATCAAACTTCCTAATTAATATTAGAAATAAGGTTAATTAGCAGTAATTGTACATAGAAACTATGAATTACCACTCTCAGCTCTTGAAATCATGTTTCCTTTCTGTTTGGGCCCTCGGCCTTGTAAGGTACTCAGGCCAATCGGGGCTGAAAGTTTGACTTTAGTCAAACTTTCAAATTAAGAATACAAAACAGTTTAATTTATAGCAGTTATACATAAAAATTATGTAATACTACGCCCGGCTCTTGAAAACCTCGTTTTCTCCCTGTTTGGGCCTTAGTCGGCTTATATGGCCTAGTTAAAGCCAATCAGGGTTGTAAGTTTGACTACAAAAGTCAAACTTATAACCTTGATTGGCTTGAACTAGGCACAGTAGAAATAAGATTAATTAGTTACATAGAAAATATAAATATACCACTCTCAGCTTTTGAAAATCATGTTTGTCTTTCGTTTGGACCGTATTTGACTCTTACAAAGCCTAGTTCAGGCCAATAAGGGCAGAAGGTTTGACTTTTGGTCAAACTTTTAAATTAAGTCTAGAACAAGTTTAATTAGTAGTAATTATACATAAAAACTATGTAATACCACTTTCGCCTTTTAAAAAATGTATTTTCTTCCAGTATGGACATAAGACTTAGTTCAAGCCAATCATAGGTGAAAGTTTGACTCTTTATCAAACTTCTCAATTAACTCTAGAAACAAGATTAATTAGTAGTAATTGTACATAGAAACTATGTAATACCATTCACAACAATTAAAAACCATGTTTTCCTCCCGTTTGGTCCCATTTTGACTCTTATAAGGCCTAGTTCTCATCAATCGAGGTTGAAAGTTTGACTTACGGTCAAACTTCAAAATTAAAAATAGAAAAAAGTTTAATTTATAGTGATTATACATAATAACTTTTTAATACTACTCTCAACTCATAAAATCCTCATTTTCTCCCCTTTAAGGCCTTATTCAGCTCTTATATAGCCTAGTTCTGACTAATCCATGTAGAAAGTTTAAACTTTTTTCAAACTTTCAATTAACACTAGAACTTGTTGATTAGTAGTAATTGATATATAAATTATGTAATACTACTTCTGGATTTTTAGAATCTTGTTTTCTCCCCGTTTGGGCCATATTCGGCTCTTATAATGCGTAGATAAGCCAATCAGGGCTCAAAATTTGACTTTTGGCCAAACTTCTAGATTAAGACTACAAACTAGTTTAATTAGTCGTAATTGTATATAGAAACTATGTAATACTACTCCCTCCACTTTTAAAACTAAGTTTTCTCCCCCGTTTAGGTCATATTCGGCTCTTATAAGGCTAGTTCATGCCAATCGGGGTGAAAGTTTGACTTTTAATCAAACTTCCTAATTAATACTAGAACAAGGTTAATTAACAATAATTATACATCGAAGAAATGTACTACCGCTTTTTACTCTTGAAAATCATGTTTTCCACCCGTTTGAGTCTTGTTTGGCTCTGATAAGGCCTAGTTCAGCCAATTGGGACTAAAAATTTCACTTTTAGTCAAGCTTTCAAATTAAAAATAGAAGCAAGTTTAATTAGTAGTAGTTATGCATAATAACTATGTGATATTACTCTCGACTCCTGAAAATCATATTTCCTCTTATTTGGGTCATATTTGGCTCTTATAATGCCTCATTGAAGCCAATCAGGGCTGAAGGGTTGACATTTGGTCAAACTTTCTAATTAAGAATAGAAACAAATTTAATTAGTAGAATTATAAATAAAAACTATGTAATACTACTCCCGGTTCTTGAAAACATGTTTTCTCCCCTTTAGGCCCTATTCGGTTCAGGCCAATCGGGCTGAAAATTTGACTTTTAGTCAAACATTCAGATTAAGGCTAGAAACAAGTTTAATTAATAGTAATTGTACATAAAAACTATTTAATACTACTCCCAGCTCTTTAAAGACATATTTTCTCTCTATTTAGGCCCTATTAAGCTTTTATAAGGCCTACTTCAGGCTGGTCGGGGCTAAAACTGTGGCTTTTAGTCAATCTTTCAAATTAACTATAGAGATAATTTTATTTATAGTAGTTATATGTAAAAACTACGTAATACTATTTCTAGCTCTTGAAAACCTCAATTTCTCCCCGTTTAGTCCCTATTCAACTCTTATATGGCATAGTGCATGTGTATCGGGGCTGAAATATGACTTTTGGTCAAACTTTCAATTATCAAACATCCAATTAACACTAGAAACAAGGTTATTTAGTAGTAATTGCACATAAAAACTAAGTAATATCACTCACAGCTCTTGAAAATCATATTTTTCTCTTGTTTGGTCATGTTCGGCTCTTATAATGCCCAGTTGAGGCCAATCGGGACTAAAGATTTCACTTTTGGTCAAACTTCCCTATTAAGTATAGGAACAAATTTAATTAGTAGTAATTTTACATGAAAACTATGTAGTACAACTCCCGGCTCTTGAAAAGATGTTTTCTCCAGTTTGAGCCCTATTCGGCTTTTATAATGCCTAGTTCAGGCCAATCGAGGCTGAAGTTTTGACTTTTTTATCAAACTTCCAATAAAGAATAAAAACAAGTTTAATTAGTAGTAATTATATATAAAAACTAATAATACTACTTCCGGCTTTTGAAAGCATGTTTTCTCCTTTTTTGAGTCATTTTCTGCTCTTATAATGCCTAGTTCAGGCCAATCGAGCATGAAAGTTTAACTTTTAGACGAACTTCCTATTAATAGTAGAAACACGTTTAATTAATAGTAATTGTATATAGAAATTATGTAATACTAATCCTATCTCCTAAACAATATTTTCTCCCTGTTTAGGTCATATTCGGCTTTTTAAAGGCTTTGGCTCAGGCCAATCTGGGCTGAAAGAGTGACTTTTGATCAAACTCTCTAATTAAGGCCAGAAACAAGTTTAATTAGTAGTAATTATATATAAAAACTATGTAATACTTCTCTAGCTCTTGAAAATTATAGTTTCTCCCGATTGGGCCCTTTTTGGCTCTTATAAGACCTAGTTTCAGGCCAATCGGGGCTGAACGTTTGACTTTGGGTCAAACTTTCCAATTAACAGTAGAAACAAGGTTAATTAGCCACGATTGTACATAGAAACTATGTAACAAAACTCCTAACTCTTTAAAACCATATTTTCTTTATGTTTAGGTCATAATCGGCTCATATAAGGCCTAGTTCAGGGCATCGGGACTGAAAGTCTGACTTTGGTCAAACTTTCCAATTAAGACTAGAAAATAAGTTTAATTAGTAGTAATTATATATAAATACTATGTAATATTATTTCGGGCTCTTGAAAATCACATTTTCTCCCCCGATTGGGCCTTTTTCGGTTCTTATAAGGCCTACTCTGACCAATCTGGGTTGAACATTTAACTTTTAGTCAAACTTCTCATTAACACTAGAAATAAGAAAAAATAGCAGTAATTTTACATAGAAATTATGTAATACAACTCTCAGATATAGAAAACCATATTTTCGGGTTTGGCCCATTTTAGCTCTTATATGGCCTAATTTAGGTCAATGGAGGCTAAAAGTTTGATTTTTTGAAAAAAATCCAAATTAAGAATATAAACAAGTTTAATTAATCAAAAAATATATATATAAACTATATGATACTACTCTCGGCTCTTGAAAACCATGTTTTCTCCCTGTCTGGTCCCTATTTGGCTCTTGGCTTAGTTCAGGCCATCGAGGTTGAAAGTTTAACTTTTAGTCAAACTTTTCAATTAAAATTAGAACTTAGGTTAATTAGTAGTAATTGTACATAGAAATTATGTGATACTACTTTCAGCTTTTGAAAATAATTTTTCCTCCCGTTTCGGCCCTATTCGACTCTTACAAGGCCTAATTCAGGCCCATAAGGGCTGAAGATTTGACTTTTGGTCAAACATCTAAATTAAGACCTAAAAAAAGTTAAATTAGTAGTAATTATACAAAATTACAATGTAAAACTACTCCCGTCTCTTGAAAACTGTATTTCTCCCAATTTGGACCCTATTTAGTTTTTATAAGGCCTTGTTCAGGCCAATCAGGGCTTTAAAATTTAGCTTTTAGTCAAATTTACCAATTAATAATAGAAATAAGGTTAATTAGTAGTACTTATACATTGAAACTTTTTAATACCATTCACAGCACTTGAAAACCATGTTTTCCTCCCGTTCGGTCCCATTCGGCTCTAAAGGCCTATTCAGGCCAACCAGGGTTGAAAGTTTGACAAAAGTCAAACTTTCAGATTAAGACTAGAAACAAGTTTAAGTAGTAGTAACTGCATATAGAAAGTATGTAATACTACTATCGGCTCTTTAAAATCAAGTTTTCTCTCAATTTAAGCTAGATGGCTCCTAGTTCAGGCCAATCAGGGTGAAAGTTTGACTTTTGATCAAACTTCCCAATTAAGACTAGAAGAAAGTTTAATTAGAAGTATTTATATATAAAAACTATGTAATACTACTCCCGGCTCTGGATAATCACATTTTGTCCCTGTTTAGGCCCTTTTCGTATCTTATAAGGCCTAGTTCAACCCAATTGGGGTTAAAGTTTGATTTTTGGTAAAAATACCCAATTAACATAAGAAACAGGAATAATTAGCGGTAATTGTACATAGAAACTAAGTAACACCACTCTCAGCTTTCAAAATCATATTTTCGTCCAGTTTTGGCCCAATTCGGCTTATATAAAGCATAGTTTAGGTCATTCGGGGCTGAAAAGTTAAACTTTTGGTCAAACTTCCAACTTAAGAATAGAAACGAATTGAATTAGTAGTGGTTATATATAGAAACTATGTAATACTACTTCTGGCTCCTGAAAACATATTTTCTCCGTTTGAGTCCTATTCGGCTCTTATAAATGCCTAGTTCAGGCCAATCGGCAATGAAGATTTGACTTTTGGTCAGACTTCACAATTAAGAATAGAAACATATTTAAATAGTAATTATATATAAAAACTATATAACACTACTCCCGACTCTTGAAAACATGTTTTCTCCTTTTTTTGAGCCATACTCTGCTCCTATAATACTTAATTCAGGCCAATAGGGGCTGAAAGTTTGACTTTTGGACAAACTTCCTAATTAAGAGTAGAAACAAGTTTAATTAGTAGTAATTGTACATAGAACTATGTAATATTACTCCTGGCTCTTTAAAATAATGTTTTCTCCCTATTTAGGTCATATTCGGCTCTTATAAGTCCTAGTTGAAGCTAATCGGGGATGAAAGAGTGACTTTCGATCAAATTTCACATTAAGACTAGAAACATATTTTGTTAGTAGCAATTACATATAATAACTATGTAATACTACTCCCAGCTCTTGCAAACCATATTTTCTCCCGAATGGGCCCTTTTCGTCTCTTATAAGGCCTAGTTAAGGCTAATTGGGACTGAACGTTGGACTTTTTGCTGAATTTTTCAAATAACATTAGAAACAAGGTTAATTAGCATTAATTGTACATAAAAACTATGCAATACTACTCCTAGCTCTTTAAAATCTTATTTTTTTCTCTGTAGGTCATATTCAGCTCATATAAGGCTTAGTTCAAGCCAATCGAGACTGAAAGTCTGACTTTGGTCTAACTTCCCATTTAGACTAAAAACAAGTTTAATTAGTAGCAGCTGTACATAAAAACTATGTAATACAACACTCAGCTCTTGAAAATCACATTTTCTCCCCGATTGGGCCCTTTTCGGCTCTTATAAGGCCTAGTTCAGGCCAATCGGGGCTGAACGTTTGACTTTTGGTCAAACTTCCAAATTAAAACTAGAAACATGATAAAATAGCAGTAATTTTACATAGAAACTATGGAATACAACTCTCAACTCTTGAAAATCATGTTTTCCTCCGATCTGGCCTAGTTTAGGTCAATCGGGGCTAAAATTTGATTTCTTAAAAAAATTCAAATAAAGAATAGAAACAAGTTTAATTAAATGAAATTATACACAAAATCTATGTGATACAACTCTCGGCTCGTGAAAACATGTTTTCTCCATGTCTGGGCCCTTTTTGGCTCATATAAGACCAGTTAAGGCCAATAGGGGTTGAAAGTTTGA
Organism: Agave tequilana; assembly: GCA_038442645.1. Taxonomy (NCBI): domain Eukaryota; kingdom Viridiplantae; phylum Streptophyta; class Magnoliopsida; order Asparagales; family Asparagaceae; genus Agave; species Agave tequilana. The sequence goes on along the minus strand of JAVJIF010013914.1, from coordinate 4,225 downwards.
CTTTAGTTAAACTTCCCAGTTAAAATTAGATCCCAGGTTATTTAGTAGTAATTGTATATAGAAACTATGCAATACCACTTTAAGCTATTAAAAACCATATTTCCTCCCGTTTGGGCCCTATTCCGATCTTATAAGACCTAGTTCAGGCTAATAAGGGATGAAGATTTGACTTTTGGTCAAACTTCTAAATTAAGTAGTAATTATACAAAATTACAATGTAATACTACTCTCGGCTCTTAAAAACTGCATTTTCTCCCCGTTTGGACCCTATTCAACTTTGATTTGGTCTAGTTCAGGCCAACTAGGACTTTAAGTTTGACTTTTGATTAAATTTTTCAATCAATATTAGAAACAAGGTTAATCAGTGTACTTGTATAAAGAAACTTTGTAATACCATTCACGGACCTTAAAAACATATTTTTCTCCTGTTTGGTCCCTAACTCGGCTCTTATAAGGCCTCGTTTAAGCCAACTAGGGGCTGAAAGTTTGACAAAAGTCAAACTTCCAGATTAAAACTAGAAACAAGTTTAAGTATTAGTAATTATATATAAAACTATGAAATACTACTTGCGGCTCTTTAAAATCAAGTTTTACTCCCTGTTTAAGCCACATCCGGCTCCAAGTTCAGGCCAATCGGGATAAAAGTTTGACTTTTGATCAAACTTCCCAAATAAATTAGAAACAAGTTTAATTAGAAGTAATTATATATAAAAACTATGTATTATGACTCCCGTCTCTGGATAATCATATTTTGTCCCTGTTTGGGCCTTATTCGTATCTTATAAGGCCTAATTCAAGCCAATCAGGATTAAAAGTTTGATTTTTAGCTAAAATATCCAATTAACACAAGAAACAAGGATAATTAGCAGTAATTGTACATAGAAACAATGTAACACCACTCTCAGCTCTTGAAACCATATTTTCCTCCAGTTTGGGCCCTATTTGGCTCTTTTGAGGCATAATTCAGATCAATCGGAGCTGAAAGTTTAACTTTCGGTCAAACTTCCAACTTGAGAATAGAAACAAACTGAATTAGTAGTAGTTATACATAGAAACTATGTGATACTACTTTCATCTCTTGAAAATCATGTTTCTCCCCGTTTGGGCCCTATTATGCTCTTATAAGACCTGGTTAAGGCCAATCGGGGCTGAAAGTTTGACTATTGGTAAAACATTCCAATTAAGAATAGAAATAAATTTAGTTTGTAGTAATTATAAATAAAAACAATGTAATACTACTCTCACCTATTGAAAACTTTATTTTCTCCCCGTTTGTGACCTATTCGGCTCTTATACGGCTTAGTCCAGGCAATTCGGGGTAAAAGTTTAATTTTTTATCAAACTTCCAATTAGCACTAGAAACAAGGTTAATTAGTTGTAATTGAATATAGAAACTATGTAATAACACTCTCAGCTCTTGACGACAATATTTTCCTTTCGTTTGGACCCTATTTGGCTCTTATAAGGCCTAGTTAAGGCCAATAAGGGCTGAAGGCTTGACTTTTCATCAAACCTCCCAATTAAGATTAAAAACAAGTTTAATTAGTAGTAATTATACATAAAAACTATGTAATACTACCCCCAGCTCTTAAAAACTGCATATGCTTTCTTCCTGTTTGGACCCTATTGGGTTCTTGTAAGACCTAGTTCAAGCCAATTCGGGGCTGAAAGTTTGACGTTTAGTCAAACCTCAAATTAAGAATAGAAACTAGTTTAATTAGTAGTAGTCATACATATATAAACTATGTGATACTACTCCCGGCTCTTAAAAAACCATATTTTCTCCCCGTTTGGGCCTTTCTCAGCTCTTATGAGGCCTGGTTCAGGCCAATCGAGGCTGAAAGTTTGACTTTTGGTAAAATTTTCTAATTAAGACTAGAAACAAGTTTAATAGTGGTAATTATACATAAAAACTATGTAATATACTCTGGCTATTGGAAACTGCATTTCTCTTTATTTGGACCCTATGGCTAATCGGGGTTGAAAGTTTGACTTTTGGTTAAACTTTCAATTAACCCTAGAAAAAAGGTTAATTAGTAGTAATTAGATATAAAAACTATGCAATACTACTCACGGCTCTTGAAAACCATATTCTCCTCCCGTTTGGATCCTATTTAGCTCTTATAATACCTTATTCAGGCCAATTAAGGCTGAAGGTTTGACTTTTATTCAAACTTTCTTTTTAAGAATAGAATAAGTTTAATTAGTAGTAATTATATATAAAACTACTATGTAATACTACTTCCGGCTCTTGAAAACATGCTCTCTCTCCTTTTTGGGCCTATTTTGTTGTTATAAAGCCTAGTGCAGGCCAATTAGGGCTTTTCGTCAAACTTCCAGATTAAGCCTAGAAACAAGTTTAATTAATAGTAATTGTAAATAGAAACTCTGTAATAATACACCGACTCTTTAAAATCATGTGTTCTCCCTGTCTGGGTCCTACTTGGCTCTTATAAGGCCTACTTCAGGCTAGTCGGGGCTAAAAATTTGACTTTTGATCAACTTTCAAATTATGTACAGAAATAAGTTTAATTTATAGTAGTTATATATAAAAACTACGTAATACTACACCTTGCTTTGGAAAATCTCATTTTCTCACCGTTTAGGCCCTATTCAACTCTTAACTTGCCTAGTACAGGCTTTCAGGGCAGAAAGTTTGACTTTTATTCAAACTTTCAATTAACACTAAAAACAAGGTCATTTAATAATAAATGCATATGGAAAATATGTATTACCACTCATGGCTCTTGAAAACCATATTTTCCTCCCGTCTGAGTCTTGTTTGGCTCTTATAATTCCTAGTTGAGCCAATCAGGCCTGAAGATTTGGCTTTGGTCAAACTTCTCAATTAAGAATAGAAACAAGTTTAATTTGTAGTAATTATACATAAAAACTATGTAATACTACTCCCGACTCTTGAAAATATGTTTTCTCCCTGTTTGAGCCCATTCAGCTCTTATAATGTCTAGTTCAGGCCATCGGGGCTTAAATTGACTTTTGGTCAAACTTCCAATTAAGAATAGAACAAATTTAATTAGTAGTAATTATTCATAAAAATAATGTAATACTACTCCCGGCTCTTGAAAACATGTTTTCTCCTTGTTTGAATTTTATTTGGCTCTTATAATGCCTAGTTCTGGCCAATCGGAGCTAAAAAGTTTGACTTTTGGACAAACTTCCTGATTAAGAATAGAAACAAGTTTAATTAGTAGCAATTGTACATAGAAACTATGTAATACTACTTTGGCTCTTTAAAACAATGTTTTCTCCATGTTTAGGTCATATTCAGCCCTTATAAAGCCGGGTTCAGGGTAATTGGTGCTGAAATTTTACTTTTAATCAAGCTTCCCAATTAAGACTATAAACAAGTTTAATTAGTAGTAATTATATATAAAAACTATGTAATACTACTCGCTGCTCTTGAAAATTGTATTTTCTTCCCATTTGAACCTATTCAGCTCTAATAAGGCCTAGTTCAGGTTAACAGGGCTTTAAAGTTTGACTTTTGTTCAAGCTTCCCATTAACACTAGAAATAACGTTAATCAGTAGTAATTGTACATAAAACTATGCAATACCATTCACGACCCTTGAAAATCATGTTTTCCTCCCATTTGGTTCCTATTCGGCTCTTATAAAGCCTAGTCTAGGCCAATCAGGACTGAAAGTTTGATTTCTGGTAAAACTTCCCAATTAAGACTAGAAACTAGTTCAATTCGTAGTATTATGCAAAATAAACTATGTATTAATACTCTTAGCTCTTGAAAACTTCGTTCTCTCCTCGTTTGGGCGGCTCTTATAAGGACTAGTTCAGGCCAATTGGGGCCAAAACAACTTTTGGTTGAACTTACTAGAGACAAGGTTAATTAGTAGTAATTGTACATAGAAACTACGTAATACCATTAACGACCTTAAAAATCATGTTTTCCTCCCGTTTGGTCCCATCGCTCTTATAAGACCTAGTTCAAGCCAATCGGTGTTGAAAGTTTGATTTTTGGTCAAACTTTCTAATAAAAATTAGAAACAAGTTTAATTAGTAGTAATATACATAAAAACACTGTCATACTACTCCGGGCTCTTGAAAACCACGTTTTCTCCTTGTTTGGGCCCTAATCGGCTCTTAAAAGCCTAATTCATGCCAATTTGGGTTGAAAGTTTAACTTTTAGTAAATTTTCCAATTAAGACTGGAAACTAGTTTAATTAGTAGTAATTATACATGAAACTAT
>JAVJIF010013913.1:0-109551 GCA_038442645.1 Agave tequilana | reverse complement strand
TCTTATCTTTGGCTCGTGAATTTGGGTCGTGTTGCTCATGGTTCGGGTGTTGCGTTCGTGGATTTGAGCACGATTCCCCTACCTGAGGGGTTCTTAAAGGTTCGTGGGCGCTAGAACGAGATCTAGACAGCGTTGTTCTGAAAAAACACCTAGATGGGGGGTGAATAGGTGTAATTGCTAATCTATAATCTAAGTGCGCTAAATGCGGAAGCTAATGCAAATTTTGCAACACACTTAGTACAACACACAAGTGTAGCCGAATTCCCCGTGAAGGGCTCTGGACTAACTCCTCTTGATTCCCCTAGATATGGGTTGAGGTGCTATGTGAAGCTTTGTGGTTAAGTATAAGTGAGGCACACACACAAGCATATAATGGATATGGCAATATGAAACAATGCTCAACACAAGCAAATATGATATGATGATATGAATGATGTTTAGCACAATTAAAAGAGAGAGAGGGTTAGAGAGACAATGGATCAACGCAAACAACAAGATATGTTTCGAGGTTCGAGCCCCTAACTCTACATCCCCGCCTACACCACCGTGTAGGATTTCCAATCCACTATCTCCCACCGAGGGAACCTCTACCAAAGAGGATTTGTTACAACACTAGGAGTACCGAACTCCTTTCTCAAACACCACCTCACAACCGAGGGGTAGGCCCGTAGCCAATACAACAACAAACACCTCTACCGAAGAGGGTTACAACCACCAAGCTCCACCTCACACAAGAGGGAGCAAACAACAAGCCTCAACCTCTACCAAAGAGGGAGCAAACCAATCACCCGATCAACCTCTATCAAAGAGGGATACAACTAGAACAAGGGTGTACAACTTGGACGCTTAATCAACCTCAAACACTTCTCTTTTCTCTCTTTCCACAAAATAAGATCCTAATAGATTAGGATAGATGATAAGCTCAAGTGTGGAAAACAAGTGTTTTGATCAAAGAAAAACTCTTGGAAAAAATACCAAATAGATATTGAAATGAAGAACAATAAACCAATTTCCCAAAAACCTATTTTCTTTGAAAATAACAAAACACTTAAAACAAATAAGATGGATCTTTTGGCACTTAAAACTCTTTTGAAAACTTGTAAAAACACTTCAGAAAAGTAGGAGTTTGCTCTTGAAAATCTTGGATAAAACCATGAAGAGATGGGGTATTTATAGCCCCAACAGAAAACTAGCCGTTAGGCTGATCTGGCAGCCTGACAGGCTACCGGTCGGCCGGCCCGGCCGACCGCCAACGGTCAGAAATGTGACCGTTGGGGCAACCCGGTCGACCGCCCGGCCGACCCCAGATACAGAGAGCAGAGCTCTCTGGTCTGGTCGGCCGCCCGGCCGACCGTCCCTGTGTCTGCCAAACGTGCACAAGCTTGTGCACGTCGGTCGACCTCATGGGTCGACCGGCCTTAGGTGCGGTCGACCCGTGCGGTCGGCCGACCTGGCCTGTCAGCCACTGTTCTGGGACAGAAACACATGTTAAAAATATTTCTAAAAATTCTTTTAAGTCTTGTAAAAATACATAAAAATTGTTTTAACATTTTATATTGAAACACAAACTTGTGATAAAAATTTCAAGACATATATCAACATATTCAAATCATTTTTGTGTCTTGCAAATTTTATCAAAAACCAACACTTGTATTTTATCAAACTTGGATTTTTCAATACATGAATAGGGAAGTCAAAATAAGTTTGTTTAAAAGTTAAGCATGCATGTATAGAATGAAACAACTATACATATATCAATTAAACTTGTTTGATCAACTATTCATGAAAACCAAAAACCAAACATAAAACGTGTGTGTTGTGCACTTGAGCATATCAACTATACTAAGCTTTACAAATGGATCTAAACATACTATCTAAACTATGGATACCTAAGTCTTCTTGACGATCTCCATCTTCAAGTAGACCCGATCCAAAACTCCATCCATGGGCTAGGCAAAGTGTGATCTTGAAGCTTGAGCCCTGGAATCACCATGTGAAGGCTTCTAAAACACCTCTTTTGGAAGCAATCACCTACTAATATCTTGATCAATAAACTGTAACTAAAATCACAAGAATATTAGTAAACATAACTACATGAGTTAATCATCATCAAAACTAGGGTGGAAGGCCTTTGGGCCAACAAATCTCCCCCTTTTTGATGATGACAAAACTCATGGAGTATATATGCATGGATTAAAGTTAAGCTTCAAAGAAGCTCCCCTTAACTCATGCATAAAACAAATAAACATAAATATGCATGAATGACAATGCATAAACAAGATGCTCTAGATACCAAATGAAATATTCAAAACAAAGCATGCTCTAGATACCAATTAAAATTAAACTAAATTAAACTTAATATATGCAAAACATACATATGCATATATAAAACTCAAAATCTTTCTCCCCCTTTTTGTCAATCATCAACAAAGGGGTAAACAATCAAAACAAAACAAAATCTTCTCCCCCTTTTTAATACAAAGAAACAATCATCAATAAGGGGTAAATAAAGACTATAAAAATGAGAACATTGTCTTTATTGTATTGACCCCTTTTTGTCTAAAACAAAATCAAAACCAAATAGGGGTGACAATCAATTAAGATATCAATTGAAAATATGTCAAAGAAGCATCTTGATACCAATTTAAAACACAAGACATCTGATATCAAAAAGAGAATATTTTTCTTTTTAAGCCATATAAACAATTTTGATTGTGATATCATATGCTTAAAATAAACATCAAATTTCCAATCATAAAGTGTGGGAGTGGAAATCAAATACCAATTGAAATATGAAAGTCAAATTTTCTCCCCCTTTATGAAATACAAACTAAAACAATGCTTAGGCTTGATACCAATTTAAAAGTAATCAATTGAAATAGGATAATCATTAAGGTTTTCAAGCTTAGCATAAACAAATATTTGTGCTCTAAGATATAGGAATATAGTAGGCACAAATAAAACATATATGTATGAAAAAAATAGATACCAATAGACATTGATACCATTGAAATGAAAGCATACATACATAAACACATATGAGTATACAAAAGAATCAAGATTGATACCAATTGAAAGAGTTCAATGATACCAATTGACATAACAATAAAAGCATGGTATAACTCATATCAAAATGAAGAATATGAACTAGTTAAAATGGAAATTTTTGTTAACTAGTATGAAATCCTTCAAGTAAGAAAAAAATAATTTTCATAAAACACATGTAAATCACATAGCACTTAAAAATACTCAATATTCAATAAAGTCCATACATGCTCATGAAAACATACTCATGAGAAATATTTTTAAAAAAATGGTGAGTGTACAAGTAATGTGTGACATGGCATTATGAAATTTCCAATTAAGCTCAAAATTCCTTGAAACAATGAAAATCATCAAAATTATTTAATCTTCAAGGTATCTGTATGTCTTATACAAACTAAAGCATACATACATATCCAAAACACAACGAGTCCGCAAAATATATGCATTAAGGCACGTGGCTCAAAAAGGATGTATATGTATAATAATAATTTGGATAAAATAGACATATACATGAAGTTAAACAAATAAACACGAAATCAAGAAAAACTAAATTTTCACCAAAACAAATTTCATTTCAAGGTATATGTATGAATTGTCAACACAATAAGTATACATACATATCTCTAAACACAATTGAGTCCATATATATAAATTTGCATGAAAGGCAAATGACTCAAAGGGTATACATGTATATCTTAAAGTTTGGCAAAATAAACATATACATGAAATGAAAAATCATAAAACAACTCCAAAAATAGGAATACAAGTTTAAAATGCATGAATCATCAAAACTAGACTATACTAGCACATCTAATGAGTTCAAATAAGCATTCAAGCTCAAACATATATAGATTTATTTGTGGCCCACTATATGCACAAGTATAAATCCTAGTCTTAATGAAAACTAACATCTAAACATGTAATCAACATGAAGCATCAAAACACGATAAAAATCAACATGATATACATAAACATGATTATTATGAATATCCACATGTTATTAGATTTATGATGTACATGATAGCTAAGCTAACAAGAGAACACAAAATAATAATCCATATTAAACATGGGTGTCTCAAATGCTATACATGTATGTCAAGAATCTAATTAACATGGCATTTCAATGAAATATGCTATAAACAATGAATATTAAAAGCATGAAAACAATAAATAGGAGTTAGGATCGTTACAAAACCTAGAAGGCAACTCTCCTTGTCTCCAAAACATGGTGGTCTTCTCCACCGAACTTCCCTTGAAAGTGATGCATCCAATTTATTTCCATGAAGCTCGGAACGCATCCATTCCAAGGTGCCACTACTCTTACGTCATGTGAGAGCCCACACCTACATCAAATAAAGGAGGGGTGGTTTTGGTACCCATACTCTTTTGGGTCCATGAGGGTTAGTACCTTCTATAACCCAAACAAATTTCTTTGCTAAATTAGGAGTATGTAATCTATCATAGCAAAATTTAGCAAGGTGGCCCATACGTCCACAATGTGTACAAGTGTACACATGAGCATACATGGTGTGATGATGTCCGCGAGAAGCATGCGTATGCCGTGGAGGGTGTGCATGAAAAGATGGAACTTGTTTCTTTCGAACCAAGGATTCCAAGCGTGTGTGGTTCATGGCACATTGGCTCATAGTGGAGCCCAACAATCAACCTTCTTCTTAAGTAAAGATATATCATTGTCAATCAAAGAAGAAAGTGTGGCATGCAATAGGTGAAGTGTGTGAAACTACCCTAGCATGGCAAACATGTACATCAATCTTATTTTACAAAACATCATTTTCTTTAAATAAATTTCTAAATCCTTTGAAATAGAATCAATTTTTATTTTCAAAGAATTATTTTCTTTTACAACAAATTCTATTTTTGAAGACAAAAACTTTATTTTCTTTAAAGCAAGGTCTAGTTGAGATTTTAATGAATCCCTCTCATTAGCAATCTCCTTTTTCTCTTGCAAAACAACATCAAGTCCAGAAATTAAATTTTTATTTCATTATTAATGCCTAGACTTTTCTTTTTCAAAATTTTATATTTTCAATTAATTTTTCACAAACAATAGATAGTTCTTCATTCAAAGCATGGGCATCAAAATTATCATCACATGAAGAACTAGAATCAAAACTATCTAGTTGAGATTCCGATTGTACCTCAAGGGAGTCATTCCCTTGGACCATATAGCATTGTGGCTCGAATTCTCCACTAGACTCCTCCGGTTGAATTGGCAATTGAAGCTTGGAGGTGGTGGTTGTTGTCAACTTGTTCCACACTACAAAAGCGGAATCAAGGTTAGAAACACACAAAAGATAATCTTTAGGTAATGTGCTTCTAATGGCCTCAAGGGCTAGTGCATTGGCCCCTATATGATTGCTATGACCAAGATAGCATTTCTTGGTAGCGGTAAGGAAAACATGCAAGCCTAGGATTTATAGGTAAATGGACATCTTAGTCTTCCAAACAAGAATGTTGGAAGCATCAAACATAGGTGGGGTCATGAAGTCCATGGTCCAAACTATATGAGTGTGTGTAGGCTGTCTAAAAATCACTAAAAGACAAGCCATTAAAAAATAGAATTCCAAGTTCTAGACGCAAAGCCAATTTTGTCCGCGTCTCAGCCGCACCAAGGCGCGAGGGTCGAAACCCGCGTCTCATCAGCACCAAGGCGCGAGGGTCGAAACCTGCGTCTCAGCAGCATTATGGCGCGAGGGTCGAAAGCCGCGTCTCAGCAGCTCCAAGGCGCGTGGGTTGACACCCGCGTCTCAGTTGTAACCGTCCCGGTTTCGGGGCCAATCACGGCCCACATAACGGGAAAAGTTAGCACCCATTATGGAGTGTTTTTAGGAGGCACGTACGCCCCTGAAACCCCTATAAATAGCCCCGTCGCTATGAAGAAGGGGTCGGAGGATTTTTGGGAGAAAAGAGCTCTGAGAGAAAAGAGAGAGTTCAACCCTTCAGAGAACTTGCTGTGTTCAAGTTAGCCTTTGCCGACAATCTCTTTGAGAGTTTTGGTCGACAGAGCTGTGTTACTCCGTCAACCACCCGAAGAGAAAAGCCCCGGAAGATCTCAACGTTCACCCGGTCAACGGAGAACAAGATTCACTCTCCACCGCCACTTGAAGAACCCAACCTTAAACAAAGGGAGGATTCAAAACTCAACATCCTCCCTCCCTTGTAATCGGAAGACTGATCTGTTGTAATTTTCTATCCAATCAAAAGAATTTTACAATCGAATCCTCCTTTTCCGACGCATACAAGAGATGGCGACTCCACTGGAGACTACATTTGTCACTGACGAACAAATCGTGGCGCAAGGTGACGTCCTCTATAAGGGGAAGATGGTCGAATCGCTTGTCGTCGAGTTCGACCAGGCAAAGTATGAAGAGTTTCTCTCTTCCGGCTCCAGGAGCCCAAAGACCCGCGTCTGTCGCAGGGTCTCTACGGGGACTTGCCCCGAAACCCGCTCTGAGACTCTCTCAGGCGCGGCTGCTGTGAAGGGTGTCGCGGCCAACCGCGCCAAGTGTGACACACGCGCCAACGTCTCTCAGGAGACCCGCGTGACCTTAGGCGCAGCTACTGAAAAGGGTGTCGCGGCCTTCCGCGCTATACGAGATACACGCGCCAACGTCTCTCAGGAGACCCGCGTGGTCAAGCCCTCTGGTGTCCAGCCAGTCCACCCTCTCCCTCAGCACCAGGTCGTTATTGGTTTCTTTCCACCTCCACGACGCAACCGAAACGCTGAGCGCCGACAGAGGAGGCGTGCGCGTCAGCTACAAGTTGGAACTTCTGATCGTCCAACTGAGGCAGGACGCAAGGTTCAAACTGGCGTCTTGGCTGCGCCGCATCCAGCACGCGAAGTCCGCGTTTGGCGGCCCAAACGCGAGACTCCCCAAATTAGTTCCTCTGAAACCCTACTCACCAGACGCCAAGGCGAAGCTTGCGCGCCTCGTCAAGTACAAGAGGCACGCCCCCTTAGGCGCAGGGCCCAGCAGCCCACTCCCTCTCAAACGTCCCTGCCCCGACGCACCAAGCAGCAACGCGACAGCCACGTCTCTTCTCAACAGAGACGCCAGGCACGCGTCCTAAAGCTGCGACGCGAGAACCGCGTCTCTGAATCCTGCGTCCAAGCTGTACAGCGCAAGGATGCCTCCCGCCCTCGAAGTTGCGAGGCTAATCTCTTCGATCCTCTTCCCATGGATCTAAGGGATTACTTGACAAAGAAAAGAAGTGCTAATCAAACCACTTCATCATGTTGCTGCCAACGGCTCATCTCCATGCTCTCTGAGTGCCGTTGCGGTTCAGGCGTGAACCAGCAGTCCTTAGTTAGACAGCTGACCCTGATTCCCCCATCAGCCAAAAGAAGACGCTCTTACAGGCGGAGGATCTTCTCTGACACTGAGTATCCAGAGCTCACTGCTAACATGGCGAGCAGGAGCAGGGGAAAACAGCCTGTAGTCAGCTCCGACGAGTCTGACTCTGAACCGGAAGGAGTGTACCGACACACTCGCACCCGGACCGGGGCCATTCCCCCGATCAACTACAATGCCCTAGCCCGGGGCATTGAGATTAATGACTCGCACTCTGCCATTGCAGAGTCGCAGGCCTCAAACTCTTCTATAGAGAAAGAGGCCTTCACATACATGACGAGCACTCCTGAGGAGACCGCTAAGCGCTTGGAGCAGCAAGCCCAGGTCCAGAAGGAACAACTCGAGATGATTCGTGCTCAGCAAGAATCCATCGACTCTCTCAAGCAGATGCTCGCATAGTTGCTCGAAGACAGGAGGAAATCTCCCCCTAGAAAGTCTAAGGGCAAACGAAAAGAGGGAGAAAGCTCATCTTTCGAACACTCCGAGAAGAAAGAGCAACCCACCTCTGGTTCGTCTAAATCCTCGTCGCAGGAAAAGAACGATCAAGACCAGGGAAAGGTTCATTCTAAAAGAATGAATCAGTTGGAGCAGCGCCTTGAAGCCCTTACCAATCGGAAAGGTCTCCAAGAAGCAGGAGTGGTCCGCCCATATCCAGCCGAATGGGACCTGGTTCCATACCCGCCCAAGTTCAAGGCTCCAACCCTCCAAGCATTTGATGGGAAAGGTTCACCGAACCAACACATCTACTATTTCAAGTCCCAAACTGGGAATGTGGTAGATAACGACGCCATCCTGGCGCGTTTATTCATCGGCACCCTAAAAGGGCTGGCCTTTGAATGGTTCATGAAGCTCCCAGAAGGTTCCATCAAGAACTGGGGTGATTTGGAGAAGCTTTTCTTAACACGCTTCTTTGAAGATGACTCGGAGGTCAACATGCCTACCCTTTTAGCCACCAAGCAGCGAAAGGGAGAGTCCGTTAAGTCTTTCGTGGAAAGATTTCGGAACGTGGCACTCCGATGTCCGAGCGGTATGACCCAGGTTACCCTGGTGGAAACATGCCGCCACAATCTCCAAACCTCACTCCTTGCTCAAATAGGAGTTGCTGAAAGCCGCACCTGGAAGCAATTAGTCCAACAAGGTGAACAGGCTGAGGAGATTGTCGCCCGCGTCAGAGCGGAAGAAAACAAACCCAGGCCTGAAAGGTCAACGAGGCGTGCGCCAGACACATCCCTCCAAGCCAAAAGGAAGGATAACTTGGCAGCAGAGACCAAGTCCCCTGTCAAACCTCAACCGGTCAAGGGAAGTGGCTCTTCAAGCTAACCACGGGCCAACAAGCAGTATTCCTTTAAGGATGAACATGTCGACTCGCTCTTCAAATTACTCAACAAGAGCAATCGACTAAAGTTTCCTGAAGCTAGGCGCCCCGAGGAAGTTGGTAAAACTGACAATCCCAGCTACTGCATGTACCACAGGATGTTGGGACACCCTACCAAGAGCTGTTATGTCTTCAAGGACATCCTTCAGGCCCTGATTGACGCGGAGGTATTGAAACTCCGACCAGAGCAGAAGAAGGTGACGGCTAATATGACGTCAGTCCTCCAGTTTGGAAGGCAACCTCCAACACCCTCTGGAGTAGTCCCTATCCCAAGAGGAGAGCTGAGAATGGTCAACACAGACCCTCACCAGCAGCAAGAAAAGGGCTTGGTACCTGTCCCCACACCTCAGGGAGAAGTCATGTGGGTTCATCCCGACCTTGTTGATGGCCAGCAATGGACTACTGTAACCAGCAGGAAGTCCAAGGGCAAAGCAAAGGCTTCATACTGCAACGTGGTGTGTGCCTCTTCTCGAGAAGCGGAAACTGATATTCTCCCGCTAACCGACTCAGAAGAGGAGACAATAGTTCTGGCCGCAGAACCCAGTCAGCTGGTGGCAGAAACCCGTTCAGGGCAGCCATATTTGAAAAAGTATGGCGAAGTGGCGGTAACTCCTCCAAGACTCGCTGCAGAGCCAGCCAAGCCCTCCGCGAAGCAACCCGGGGAGAAACAGAAAGAACTTCGGTTTTCTCGAGTTCTTTCGAAGGATGTAGCGGAAGGATCCATGGCACCTTACCGCTTTGATGTCCCTGGCTCAGTTAGCCAATATCCCAGCGCGGATTACTCTTTATGAGCTTCTCAGATTATCAAAGTCGACCAGAGAAGCTCTACAAGAAGCTCTGGCTAATGCTGAGGTCTTCATGACCCAACTACCAAAGGAGGAAGATGTAGAGGATTGCCTCCACGCCTCCCAAAATATTCCCTGCATTACCTTCACGGCAGAAGACATGCAAGTCAAAGGGAAGCATGATCGACCCCTTTACTTCGCAGGGTATATTGGATCATCTGAGGTGAACCGCATTCAGGTAGATCCCGGGTCTGCATTGAGCATTATGCCTCGCCGGGTCATGCAACATCTGGGCATTCCTACTCATCGTTTGAGCCCTACTCAGACGACCATTTATGGGTTCAATGCCAATAGTACCCGTCCAATGGGGAAGGTTAAGCTCAAATGCCAGATTGGAGACCTAAGGTCAGAGGTGACATGCTACGTATAGATGCTGACACCTCCTACAATCTACTGCTGGGAAGACCCTGGATTCACCGCAATTCTATCGTTCCCTCTACTCTCCACCAAGTCATGAAATACATTGACGGGAGTGGAAAGGTGCGAATGCTGATTGTCGAGAGGCATCCTTTCAAGGGAGTGGAGAATTATTTCACAGATTCCCTCCTGTATCAGGAATCTGTGAAAACAGATGAAGTCCCGCAACCAGAGGAACCAGACTCTGGCAATGGAGCCGACACCGAGCTGGAGGAAGATGAGTGTGTGTGGGAGCTAGATCCACCTGTAACGGGCATTAATAAGCCCGATGTTGATAATACCTCCGCCGATGATGTAGGCGGTTGGTACATTAATGAAGAATTAGATTTAGTGCATTTTTCTGTGTTTGCTTCTGATTCAGTGCCGTCAGACACTAGTACCGACGTGGATGACGATCTCTGGTCGGCAATGGATGCTTTGACATCGTTGCATGTACCAGTGAAATCGTCCTTTGAAACACGTCGAAATGTCGGCGATGCGCAACAATCAATATTCATGGTTCCAGCAAGAAGGAAGGCCAAAGAACAATTCTTTTCGGACGAATTGAATCCGAACGAATGAATCATGAAGAATCAGAAAGTGAGCAGGAATCCCCTCAGTTCGGTCATTATGAGCCAAAGGCACTCAGAATGATGAAAAACATGGGGTATGACCTAACCAGCAGACTCGGGTTGAACTTCGGCAAAGAAAGGAGAACGCTACTTCGATCCTTTGTGCCGAAAGAAAAAGCACCTGATTATTATCATCAGACTCGCAGGGGGTTGGCTATGTATCAACTCCGGCTCCATCAGCCTCTGATTCTCGAGAATCTTCAGGTCACGATTACTCTTCAGGCACGTCATCATGGGAGTCAGATGTCAGCATCGGCAACATCTTCGGAGAACTTTCAGTGAATATGGTTTCAACAAGCCACCTGGAAGACGGAGATGAAGAAATGATCCAATCCGATACAGATCCTTGGATCAAACATTTAAATACTCTTTGGGATACCCGCTTTGAACAGCGAGAGCCGCCCACAGAAGACAAGGTTGTTCAGATCAATCTAGGAGATGAGGCTAACCCTAAGCCCATCTTCATAAGCGACGGCCTGTCACCGTTGATGAAAAAGGATCTAATATCACTTGTTCAAGAGTATAAAGATGTCTTCGCTTGGAATTACGAAGACATGCCTGGACTTGATCCTCATGTGGCTATGCACCACCTCAACATCAATCCGGACATAAAGCCTGTCAAACAACAACAGCGACGGTTCCGTCCAGAAATAATGGAGGCAATTCAGTCAGAAGTCAGAAAGCTCATAGATTCTGGCTTCATCATGGAGAGAGCAATATCCCGATTGGGTAGCCAACATCGGTCCCGTTGCCAAGAAGAACGGAAAAATCCGAATCTGCATCGATTTTCGTGATCTGAACGAGGCCTGTCCCAAGGACGAATTCCCACTGCCAATCACAGATGTCATGATTGACAATACATGTGGATTCGAATGAATGTCCTTCATGGACGGATTCTCAGGATATAATCAAATCAAAATGTATCCTGATGACGAAAAGCACACCTCCTTCAGAACACCACTGGGGGTCTACTGCTATACCGTCATGCCCTTCGGACTGAAGAATGCGGGGGCAACATATCAAAGGGCTATGAACGCCATTTTCCAGCAGCAAATGCGCAAAACAGTAGAATGCTATGTTGATGACATTGCGGTAAAAAGTCGCGCTAAAGGTGATCATATCACTGATCTAAAAGTTGTCTTCGACATCATGTAGGCCCATCAGTTGAAGATGAACCCTACCAAATCCTTCCTGGGGGTGGCCAGCGGCAAGTTCCTAGGGTTTGTAGTGACTTCCACAGGAATCCATTTAGACCCAGAAAAGGTTCGCGCTATCCAGGAGATGCAACCTCCGAGAAATCTCAAGGAACTCAGGGGATTGCAAGGACGATTGGAGTACATCCGCAGGTTCATCTCAAACCTCTCCGGAAGATGCCAACCCTTCGCTAAGTTAATGAAGAAGGGTGTCTCGTTCATTTGGGACGACGCTTGCCAACAAGCATTTGAGGAAATCAAGCACTACCTCACCCAACCACCAGTCCTTGCAGCTCCGATATCCGGAAAACCTTTCCTGGTATACGTCCGAGCGATGGATCATTCTTTGGGAGCTCTACTAGCTCAGAATGATGATCAAGGATGAGAAAAAGCGATCTACTATCTGAGTAGAACAATGATCGGAGCCGAACATCGGTATAACCTGATCGAGAAGGAATGTTTGGCATTAGTATTCGCCATTGAGAAAATGCGATACTATCTCGTAGGCCAAACTATAAACGTCATATCAAAAGTCAACCCCTGAGGTTACTTATGACTAAGCCTTCATCATTGAACGGCCGGCTTGGAAAATGGGCCATATTGCTATCCCAATACGAGATGCACTTTTTACCACAAAAGGCTATTAAGGGACAAGCGGTGGCGGATTTCCTAGCTGAGCACCCAGATCCGAGGGCAACCAAACTCTACGAGGATCTCCCAGACGAAGTGGCCGAAGTCTGTTTGACTCAGACATCGTTTGAAAGTCAAGTGTGACAACTCTTCTTTGACGGTGCATCCAGAACAAGCCCAAAAGGACACCTAGTAGCAGGGGTAGGAGTAGTACTCGTCTCCCCACAGAATTATGTGATTCCCCGAGCCATTTCGCTTACCGAATCCTGCTCCAACAATGTAGCGGAGTACAACGCTCTTTTGATTGGGATGCAGTTCGCCGATGAGATTGGCGTTAAAAATCTCGAGGCATACGGTGACTCTAAACTCATCGTCAGCCAAGTTCGCGGGGGAGTACGAAGTCAGACATGAGGACCTAGTACCCTATTACAATGCAACTGTCCACATGGCTGGGAAGTTTACAAACTTCTACATTGACCATGTACCGCGCAGACAAAATGCGCATGCAGATGCACTGGCATCCCTCGCTGCCTCTTTAGCTCTTCCGGCTGGAACAGTGGAGAAGATATTCGTCTACAGTCACGACCTGTATTGCCCGAGAATTGCTCTCAAGGACTATCAGGAGCCAAAGGGAGATTCTCAAAGCAAAGAAGCGCTGGAATTGTCAACCGGTCCAGAGCTTAGAGACTGGCGATTCCCTTACATCGATTATGTCCTGTATGACATCCTACCTGAAGACACCAAAGAAGCGGCTGCCATTCGAAGGAAAGCCCCTAAATTCTACTATAATGCGATTACACGAACACTGTATCGTCGATCGCATGACGGGATCTTGCTTCGCTGCCTTTCACAAAAGGAGGCACAGGAGGTATTGAAAGAAGCCCTGACGGCATGTGTGGAGCCCATCAACCTGGCCCAAAACTTGCATACCGACTCCAAAGGTTGGGATATTATTGGCCCAAGATGATCGCTGACGCCATCACCTATGCCAAAAGATGTCACGCCTGCCAAGTACATGGCGATTTCATCCATCAAGTACAAGGCTACCTCCACTCCACGGCTTCTACTTGGCCATTTGAAATGTGGGGGATGGATGTTGTTGGCCCTATCAGCCCGCCGTCATCAAAAGGACATCGGTTTATTTTGGCAATAATCGATTACTTCTCCAAATGGGCTGAGGCCGTTCCTTTGAAGGAGGTGAAGTCATCTGATGTGATCAAGTTCGTGAAGCATCACGTCATTTACCGTTTTGGGGTACCTCGGCGAATTGTCCACGACAACGGACCCCAGTTCATCAGTCAGGCTTTCCAGAGATTCTGCGCCAAGTTCAGAATCCAGAGTGTGTCCTCAACGGCATACTACCCCGCCGCTAATGGCCTCGCAGAAGCTTTCAACAAGACCATTGGCAAACTCCTCAAAAAAATTCGTCTCGACAAGTCAACGTGATTGGGACGACAAGCTGGGTGAATGCTTATGGGCTTACCGCACAACTGTGCGAACCCCAACTAAAGCTACGCCATTTTCTTTGGTCTATGGGTTTGAAGCCGTGCTTCCACTCGAAATCCAAATTCCATCTCTACGCGTCGCCCTGACAGCGGAGATGACAACAGAGGAGAATCATCGACAGCGACTCCAGGAATTGGAGGCCTTAGACGGTAAGTGTCTGCAGGCCCAACAGCAAATCGAGCTTTACTAAGCTCGAATTACCAAAGCCTTCAACAAGAAAGTCAAAGTACGAACTTTCAAGAAAGGCGACCTTGTCTTAGCCGTCAGAAGACCCATGGTGATGACGCACAAGACAAAAGGAAAATTTCAACCCAAATGGGAAGGACCATTCGTAGTAGAGTCAGTCTACTCAAATGGATCGTATTGCCTCACAACTTCAAATGGCGATACACTCATGATACCGATCAATGGCAGATTCTTGAAGAAGTACTATCCTTAATAGTACTCCTCCTCCGATCAAGTTCAAAATTACACCTCTGATCAAAACAAGAAGAGTTTCTTCATTAACATCCGACGCCTCCGACGGCTAAGGATAGGGGAAAATGTTGGCTTTTAAGCCCAACATAAGCCTTCGACAACTCATCATGCTGAGGGGAATAGCATGGCTAGCCCAACTCAAACGGTAGTTGGTAAAGGCACATCAAACCCGTTGACAGCTGAGGATTTACTAAAAATCCTAAGGGACATGTTCTCCTTTGATCCGACGCCTCCAACGGCTAAGGATAGAGGAAAATGTTGGCTTCTAAGCCCAACATAAGTATTCGACAACTCATCATGCTGAGGGGAATAGCATGGCTAGCCCAACTCAAACGGTAGTTGGTAAAGGCACCTCAAATCCATTGATAGCTGAGGGTTTGCTAAAAATCCTAAGTGGACTCGACTCCACTCTCCCCTCCAAAATCCCTTACCAATTCTCATCCACAGAATGGTAGGTCTACAAAATACAATCGTTGCTAAGTTAACACTATACCTCTGGCACTTCAAACTCCACTTGCCAATTCTCATTAATAGAATGGCAATTCTTTAAAATCGCTCATATCGCAAATCCAATTTGTCAAGTTAACACTATACCTCTGACATTTTTTTAAACTCCACTTGTCCATTCTCATCAATAGGATGACAGGTCCTCAAATTGCTCATATTTCAAACCAATTTCTGTCAAGTTAATACCACACCTCTGACAAATTACTGTTAAGTTAACACTATACTTCTAAACAGTACATCGAATTTCTGTCAAGTTAACATCACACCTCTGACAGTCACCTTCCTTCAGACTTCCATATCGAAGCTGAAATGAACGATGCTAAGTTTAACACTACACCTCTCTAGCATCCAGGTCATCGCCAAGTTCAACAATACACTTATGGCCATGACTTTTCCTCGGACTTCCTTGTCAAAGTTGAGATGACCAATGCCAAGTTCAAAATTACACCTCTAGCATTACCCTCACTGTCAAGTTAAACATCACACCTATGACAGTAACACTTTCAATTTTCCTAAATGAAAGCTGAAATGCTTCTGAGTCAAGTTAATATCACACCTCTGATTCACATTCTTGTCAAGTTAACATCACACTTCTGGCAAGACAACTTTCAATCCGTTAAGTTAATATCACACCTCTAACGGTAAAAACTTTCCTAGATCCCCCGCGAATCTAGCCTCACTTGTTACTCTCCTCAACAGAACAACAAGTCTACCCAAAAATATTGTTAGGTTAACATACACCATTAACAGTGTTTTCATTAACTCCCCAGCTGATCTTAATCAAGTTAATCCCAAACCTCTGATAAAAGTTCATCTTCCCTGGGGGTACCAATTCAACCTGTCACTTCTTTTTTATAAAGTGACAGGCCCACCAAAATTATCTTATCTCTGTCAAGTTAATATCACACCTCTGACAGCATTGTGGGGTTCCTCAGATAGGATCTTTTCTCCACAAAATTTGACTTATTAAAATTTTCATCATAGTTTTGACAAGCCAAAGATTCTTTGCTTCTATGCGTCTGACTAAAAAAAACAAGAGAGTCCAAGACAATAGAAGAGACAAAAAGAAAAGTGTCACTTTTATTTATATTCAGGCATATGAAAGTGATACAAAACGCTCTCTTATACAATGAGATTGAGTGTTACAGTTAAGGAGTACACAAAGAAGTCCCTCTCTCTCTCTCTCAGAGGTTGCACTCACTCCTTAAAGCTGCATACAATTCCAGGTACAAGATGTTTGGAAGGGCACCAAAGTAGGATCAGACATTGTGGCAATGATCAGAAGCTGATTGCACCACGATGCATGATGTAAACATCGAAGAAGTCCCTGGTTGATCGAGAACAATGGTGTTTCTTGAGGTCGAAAGGCAGCAGAATCTTCTGATCCCACCTGACCATCCGAAGTGGGGGTATGATCATTCGTTGATGAACATCTCTACCTCCAGAAAGTCATCCAGTGAGCATAGAGCTTTCCTCGATGTCACTTCTGGGATAAAGAGGAGGTTTTGAGACCTCACAGGGGATGCTACCCACCACTATATCCACCGCTACCCCCGCCGCCATCCTCACTCTGACCATGCCATGCCAAGAAGCATGACTGGTGCGTTGAATCCAAAGAGATCTTGGCGAGGGTCCGGTCCCCATCTCCTGAAGACAGGAGTCATGACTTCTTCTCCTGTGGTTGACCATCGACCAAGTTCGCTGGCCGATATATTCTCCCAAGGGCCCAGCGAACATGAAAAAGGATGATCAAGCCTACCTGCATGAAGCAAACAAAATTAGAAGATCTGAAGCTTAGTATACTTCAACAGAAAAACTAAGTGACAGACACAGTTATTGCTGAAATCTTCAGACGCGGAAATGACCCGCCAGTGAACGCGTCTTCACTGGCAGAAACAGACGCGGTCAAAATTGTGATATACATAGAATTCAGACGCAGTGTCATTTTGCATCCGCACTTAAAGGACGAGACGTGAAGAGAATCAGACATGAAAATTGCCATCTCCCTGTTGAATGAGCAGGAGTTGCAAGATTCAGGCCTGAGACCTCCAGTCGAAGTTAAAATTTTTCCAAGTCAGCGGCCTCAAGGCGCAAGCTCTGTGTGCAAAATCGGCAGCCAGGGGCCAAAGCCCACTATACTGGCGTCCAGAGAAGTTTAAGTCGATGGCGCAAATTCCAGAAAAGGAATGCACCAACTAAGACTTCATCCAGATGATAATATCTCTTTAAGAGATATCAAAATTCAAACCTGGCTGGGTTAAAAATGTCATGGCAAACCAAGAAGGTGTACCCGCAGAGGCCTCTATTAAGAGTTGAACTCTCTGCATCGAAGCGCGGACATAAAAGGTGCTCAAGGAGACGCTTTCTGTTATTGAAATCACTTGACAGTGGTAATCTTCTGAAGAGACCAAACAGAAGCATGAAAGCTCTGGGTCATCTTCATCCATGGAGGCAAGCCCCTGGTAAAGTCCTTGAAGGGAGAAGATGGAGTCTCTCAGAGCACTCGCTTTAAAAGAGAATAGTCCAAGTATGGGACTGCTAAAGGAAGGGGGTAAGCCCTATTTATAGGCAGCCCATAATAACCATAATTAATGGTTCATTAATTAGAACCGTCAGCCTTAATGACCGCACGACTGTCAAAGCCCAATGGAAGGCTGACGCGTGGAGCGTCGCTTCGGGAAACATCGAAGACACTGGTCTCCAACCGCCAGCGCCGGTTTGGCATTAAAAGATATTAACGCCTAAGCCCAATGAAGAACCGATGCGTGGACAACCGCTTCGGGAAACAACAGATGATGCGGGTTCCCAATCATCAACGAAGACTTGACGTTTGAAAATCTCACAGGATCTTTATGACAGGCTACACATAACACCTGGGAAGTTGCGCCAAACGCAGATGTGAGAGCCGCGTCCAGAGGCTCGCGCCTCTTTTTCAAAAAGTGGCGTCCTTTTTCATTCCAAGTTAGAAGACCCTTCGCGTCTCTTGGATGACTCAAAATTGCTTCGCGTCTCTCGGACGACTCAAGGTTGCGTCCATCAACAAAGGGACTCATTCTGGGGGTCTCAGTGGGAAAGCACATAAAGCTGCGTCCCAAAGCTTACATCTTCAGCAGAGAAGGCTTATCACCTTTACAAGTATCTTGGAGCTGTGTCTACATGGATGATGATGGGTCTTGCACCGAGTCTCAGCGTCGCGTCCCTGACTGCGTCAATTTTAAGGGGCGTAAGACCACATTCTTAATGTATCCTGAACTCTGCGTCTGGATGAAGTTAAGGATTGCGGCCAGTGAATCACACTCAAAGCTACGTCCTTCGCGTCCGCTTGAACCGCGTCTTCACTGGCAGGTCAGAATCGCGTGCCTCAGAGCCGCGTCTCTTTTTATGAATCGACGCTGCGTTTCATCAAAAGAACTTAGTTTTACCTAAGTTCAGTATTCACAGTCAGTAGGGGAGCACAACCAAAATCTGTGATTGAGAGGTTGGATTCATCTACAGCGGGGCAATAAAGATGGAACAAAAGTTTCAATAACTTTTATTATTCAAAAATGATAAAAGTAGATACAAACACTCTTGGTAAATAGAGTGTCATTTTCTTTACAAGAAGAAAAAAAAAGAAGGCTAAAAGTCCTGATTCGCCAAAGAACGGATTTGTTCTTTAAGGCGATGTATCTCATGTTGGCGCGCCTTCTCAGCCTCCATGAGAGCTTGGGCCCGCAGATCCTCCTCGGATAAAAATCTCTTCGCTTGTACTCGGAGGGATTCCAACTCGGAAGAATAAACAGAGAGATTTGCTTCAACTTGCACCTTGGCAGCCTCTAACTCCGCTAGCCTTTTTTCAGAAGTAGCAAGCTTCTGTTCATTAAGAACAATCAAAGCCTCAGCTCTGGCTATAGCAGCCCGAGAGTCAAGGATAGCCTACTTCGCAGCCTGCACGATCATCTCGGATTCCTTTGACTCGACCACTAGCTTTTGATGATCGGCCTGGAAACCTTCGAGAAGACGGGTCCTTTCGGTTATCTTCTCTTCCACCTCTCTTCACTCTTGCTCTTGAGCAGCAAGGAGCCTATTCAGAGTTTCCTGGGCCTCGTGAAATAAGCTAGCATTCTCCAGGGATCGAAGCACTCTCAAGTTATGTCCCAACTGCTCCACCAGCAGCATACATCCCTTGGCTGGCGAAGGGCCTCCGGCTAAACTGATGTTCTCGACCAAGTTTCCGAGAAACATCCGGGCGAATTCAAAGGAGCTATCCCCAGATAGGATGAAATCAATACATGATTGCATCGAGGCAAAGAACTGCTGCACCATCTGACGTGTCAGAATCCCCATGGTATCACCACCTAAAGTGCTCCCCGATCCCCTTTCTATCACGGGGTGAGGGATGTAAGCCGATTCTTTCGGTACGGGAATCGGGCTGACCACGGGTGCGGCAGGAGCAAGAGTAGCCGCTGGCGCTTCTGGGGGTACTACGTCCGTAGAAACCTCCACAACCGATGAGATGACAGTAAGCTCGACCTCTTCAGGGTCCTTGGACGAGGTTTGAACTGTACGGCCTCCCGGGTAGGCACTGACCGCTAAGTCTCCTACCTGAGCTTCCTCAGTGCCCTCTGCAAATTACAAGAATATCAGCTATGACAGTAAAAGAAAAACATTCAAAATATCAATTTTCTTACCTAGCTGAGGGTCCAAAGATGGCGAGTTCTTAGGCGAATCCTGTAGGGTGGAGGTCTCCCTGACTTCGATGATTGCCCTCTCTTGAGGCATCCCAGTAATAGGAACCTCAACTCTCTCCTGCTGGGCCAGCTCCTGTATCATCTCCTCGATCTGGGAGGAAGCAGCGACCTCGCTAACCACGACCAGCCCTGCAATATGAAGCCAAATGAAAAAGAAAACGTCAAAATCCTTTTCCTAGTTAAAAGGATGAGTTAGGCAAAAGGAGTACCTTCAATAGCTTCAGCAGGAATAACTGCCGCTGGTGGTGACGCCGTCACCGGCTCACACCCATATATTTCCTCCTCCGAGATGTGTGAGAATTTACTCGGATCAGGAGGAGTGGGTTCATCGCCAAAGTCGACCTCATCGCCTGAATCATTCCCTTCTTCTTCGGATGAAGAAGACGATAGTGCAACGGAGAAGCCTCGGCAACCGGGGCCTTGCCACCAAATACCCCAGTGGTAGGGCTGGGGTCAACTACCCGAGGATTGGGAATTAATACACTAGGGGACCCAGGCTGTTGTGCCTCATCCCTCCTCTCGTGAGCTGAGGAAGACCCAGGCTGAGTTGAGACCCCTGAAATCTCAACATCACCTCCGCTCATTATGTCGACTTCAAGCTGCTCAGCCTCATCAGCGGCGGGGGGTTTGTCAGCGAACTCCCCTTCCTCTAAAATCCTGGGGCCCCTGGTGCGCAACCCACAGCTACGGACTAAGGGGGCATCATCCTCATCTTCCGTTTCTTCCCTCTGTTCCTCAACACCAGAAGGGATGTCTTCGGACGGAGAAACTGCGGTCGCCAAGTCTCTCCGAACCTTCTTTGGGGTAGGCTCAATAGTGGAAGTAGAGCCTTGAGGACGCTTACGCGCCACCTGTCGACCCTTTGCTGCTCGCGGCTCCTCTCTTGATACCCATCTGGTCTCCTTCAGAGCCTTCCGATACTCCTTAACGCCTCGTGAGCATTTGTTGGACCCCAACTTTGCTTCGTAAGATGCATTGATACTCTCGATGCATGAGTACTCCGGAGTAAAGTCAGGCGTTTGGTTGGCCTGAAAGTACCAGGTACAGAAGCTAAGGCTTGTACAGCCTTTCGGTTCCTTGGGGGGCAGACGAAAAAAGCGCTTCCGTCCCTCCGGCCACACTATAATACCAAGCCTGAGCACCTTCAAACAAGTTTCCACTGAAGGCGAGTCGAGCATTGGGGTTACCGACATACAATTGATCATAGCCGAACTGTCGGGCGAAGCGATTCGGTATGTACGGCTCGATCGGGCACGAATTCCCTTATCGGAAAAGCACATACTCAGGCCGAATATTGACCAACCACCAGAAAACTCCCGATGACAGCCTCGTGAAGTCATCTGGGCCCACGAAGTCAGCAAGTTTATCCCCGAAAGATGCACCAGTAATCTCAGGGAAGCAGCGATTGAGCTGGTAGTTCGAAGCAGTTAGAATGCACCTCCGAATGAAATACATATAAGTATTACACCAGCTTGAACCCTCCAACCGCTGTACGAAAGGGGTAAACCCCTCACTCCAAGACACCGGCGTCATCAGGGGGGACAGTGCATAATGTACCAAGCATTAGGTACGTGTAGGAAGCTCAACCCGAGGGTTGGGACGCTTTATACCGTCGGCCTCCCCTCTGAGTCAACAATCGGCTCACCCTGGGAGTCGACAACCTTCTCTACCCTGCACAGACTCTGAGTTAAGGCCCGCAACCCGCTTTGAATACCGGCCGCCATGGCCGGGAGGAGGGCTATGGGCCTACCATAAGCCAGGAGCACCGCCGGGTACACTATGTCGGCAACAATTACTTCATGTGGCAGTGTCGGCACCACACAGCGCTTCAACCACAACATTAAGAAGCCCGCCAACAGTGCTCGATTGGAGATAGGGATCCGAGCTTGATGATGGAAACTTTCAAAAACCGTGTCAGGTTCGAAAGTATCCTCGTTCGACTCCGTGGTGTAGGAGTCTACAGAAGCCTGAATCCTATCGGCAATCTCCTCGTCGGAGCTGGGACCAGTCGGGTCACTGGATGGTCTTTCTGATTGACGCCATTAAACAAGTAGCTTGCCCAAGACAGCTGCTTGACTCCCCTCGCCCTCCAAGAGGTTATCTGGCCGCAAATGTGGAAGTGACATAACACCTCCCAATAAGTCTCGTACACTCGAGGAGACGCTTTCTTCAAAAGGTGAAGCTCCTCAGTGGTCGGAACGTATTCCTCATAGGGAGAGTCCCCCATTACCAGCCCCGAGACTTCGTACAACTCGTGCAGGACATGACCCATCTCTCTGACCGGAGTGAAGAATGTCCCCGTCAGAGGATTGTAGCGCTCCAGGATCCCAAAGAAGTTTTGAGAAACTTGGTGGAATACCATACTGCACGGCCCTGACCGCCTGGTACAATTCCACATGCTCCAACAGGCCTCCAAGATCGGCAAGGACGAAGTTCACTATCTCACCCCATCAATACTTCTCAGTGGAATGGATCCACCCGGGCGAACAGAAGTTGACCGAAAAATCACCCCCCACTTTCATGAATGCGTTGAGGAAGGTGGTGCGAGTTTAGGAGTTTCTCCTACTGGGTGATCGGTCCTGAACAGCCCGGGAAACAGGACGATAGCCTCCTTATCATGACCAGCATGATATACCTTCTTGGAGCCTAAGTTGCCGAGAGTAACTTCAGGGACGGGCCGGGAAAGCTCCCATGATATTTTTTGAGGGACGGACATGTGCTGGAGATAAGATAGTGGGTACATCCTCTCCATACTCGGAAAAAAAATCTTCTATCCCCTATCTGACGGAGCCATTTATAATCTCCGTCATGCAAAGAATAGCCGCCCTCGCTAATGTGGTCTCCAAAGAAGAAAGTAGGCTTCTCCATCGGAGCGCGAGCATTCGTTGTGAATGCCGCGTCAGTCATAAGCTCCCGAAAGGTTGCCGCGTCAACGTTGGAGAGCCTCTCCCTTCGTTCCTTCGACTTGTCAGCAGTCACAGGAGCAGTCCTTTGCAGCACAAAGGTTAAATCACGGTCAGCACCACCTATGTGCCCGAAGTGACGCCTCTTGGAGAGTAGGCTGGAAGAGTGTCGCACTGTATAAGAAAATGACACTTGATCAGAAGTCTAAACGAA
The DNA here is from genome assembly GCA_038442645.1 of Agave tequilana. Lineage (NCBI taxonomy): Eukaryota > Viridiplantae > Streptophyta > Magnoliopsida > Asparagales > Asparagaceae > Agave > Agave tequilana. The sequence goes on along the minus strand of JAVJIF010013913.1, from coordinate 86,725 downwards.
AATGATTAAGTATCTATAATTCAGACGCAGAAGAGATACTGGACGCAGAAATTATCAAAATCCGCGTCCAGACCTGAGGATCCGCGTCCAGACCTGAGGACCGTGAGGCCAGCAGGGAGTCTGCGTTTTCAAAATCCAAGACTTATGAAAAATCTCTAAGTACTTGGACTCGGTGCAAGATTCATAAAAACCAGCGTCTGATGTCACAGAACGCAAGAATCAAGTCTGCGTCCGGATCTTTCACAATTAGAAACATTCTAAGTGATGACTCCGGAACGCAAGTCTTACTGGCGCCCTATGTTCAACAAACAAGTACATCCTCAAGCGGATAAAAGCGGTAGGGTCATCAAACCCGCGCCTTGTTTGTTAACTCAAAGACCGCGTCTGAGAACCAACGCGGTTTCGAATCCACGTTGGCGGTTCTCCTTCAAAGAAGGGATTTTTAGGGTTATAAGAACTCTATAAACTCCTCTAATGGCGAAGATCAAGCCTGATGGTGTTATACCTGAGATAGGGGCTTCCTGCATGGAGGAACCGGCCTTTGGGCCTCAGTGACGACCGCCTTCGACAATGAAGCAGTTCGCTTGGCCTTGGGTGCCATTGCGAAGCAAGAATCTAATGCTAGACGGAAGAGAAGGGAACAAAGAGAACTTCTTTCTCAAAACCCTAACAGATGCAAGCGAAGACGAAAGAGAGATTGATAATGACTCTCTCAATAACTGTCGCCCTTTATAGGCACGGTGATTCGCAAAGATACGCGGCGCTTGGCTCGACGCCGAATCACCGCCTGACGCGTGGACAGTGCATTAATGCAGCGTGAAGTTCGCACGCCAAAAAGAAGGTGTCCCGATGGCTCCACAGGACACGTGGCAGTGCACTCATGGCATGGCACGGATTCGCACCCAACAGTCGCGCCTCTTCAATGGACGCATCTCTTCAGCTAGGCCATTGTTGCGTCCAACAAGTCGCGTCTTTACTCCAAAAAGATGCGTCTCTCTGAAAGTTCGCATCCTTCCAATCAGCCCAAGAATCGCGTCTGAATAACAGTCGCGTTTTCATTCCAAAAGATGCAACCCTATGAAAGTCGCAACTTTAAAGCTGGCGTTCAGTCCTTGCTTCTGCAAATCAGTTCAACAGTACACTGGCACAAGCAGACGACCGTCCACTCCTGGCTTTAAAGTGCACCCACGACAGACTTAAAGCAATCGGGAAGGTTTTGACTGTGCATCTAGACACTCAACACGATCAACTTTGGTGGCTTCAAAGAGTTCCACAGTACACTCACGAAGACCATACCCCAGACAAGATCAAACCCGGAGCATTGACAGTCCAGTCGCAAGGGTGAGCTCAGATAGAGTCCAAAGTATTTCGAAATCCGTCCCACTTAACTGCGGAATGTCGAAAACTTTGGAGGGGGTTCTGTAGGCTGTCTAAAAATCACTAAAAGACAAGCCATCAAAAAGCAGAATTCCAAGTTCTAGACGCAAGGCTAATGTTAGCCGCGTCTCAGCAGCACCAAGGCGCGAGGGTCGAAGCCCGCGTCTCAGCCGCACCAAGGCGCGAGGGTCGAAACCCGCGTCTCAGCCAACACTGCAGCATCAAGGCGCGAGGGTCGAACCCCGCATCTCAGCAGCACCAAGGCGCGAGGGTCGAAACCCGCGTCTCAGCCACACCAAGGCGCGTGGGTTGAAACCCGCGTCTCAGCAGCTCCAAGGCGCGTGGGTTGACACCCGCGTCTCAGTTGTAACCGTCCCGGTTTCGGGGCCAATCACGGCCACATAACGGGGAAAGTTAGCCCCTATTATGGAGTGTTTTTAGGAGGCACGTACCCCTGAAACCCCTATAAATAGCCCCGTCGCTATGAAGAAGGGACAGGGGATTAAGAGTCGAATTGACAGTCGGATTTTCGGTGATAGGATTTTTGGAAGAAAAGAGCTCTGAGAGAAAAGAGAGAGAGTTAAACTCTTCAGAGAACTTGTTGTGCTTAAGTTGCTCTTTGCCTATCTTCTCTTTGAGAGTTTTGGTAGACAGAGCTGAGTTGCTCCATCTACCATCCGAAGAGGAGATCCCTGGAAGGTCTCGACGGTCACCTGGTCAACGGAGAACAAGATTCACTCTCCATCGTCACTTGAAGAACCCAGCCTTAAACAAAGGGAGGATTCAAGACGCAATATCCTCCCTCCCTTGTAATCGGAAGACTGATCTGTTGTAATTTTCTATCCAATCAAAAGAATTTTACAATCAAATTCTTTTTTTCCGACGCATACACTCTCTAAGTTCTTCTTCCACTTCACAAACAATTCTAGGACTTCCTTTTTGTCTCATGGTATATACCCAATAATGCCTAGAATAATCATCAATAAATGACACAAAATAATGGTTACCTTCAATTGATGCAGTCTTGCTAGGTCCCCAAATATCAGTGTGAACATAGTCCAGAATCCCCTTGGTGCAGTGTGCTGCTGTGCCGAACTTCACCTTGGTCTTCTTTCCGATGATACAGTGTTCACAAAATTTCAACTTGGAGGTTCCGGCACCTTTCAGTACTCCTTGTCTTGCAAGAGTTTGCAAAGACTTTTCTCCTGCATGTCCCAGCCTCATATGCCACAGCCTGGTTGAGTCTTCATCTGAACCGGTAGAAGCCGCCACTTATCCTGTAATAGTAATACCATTCAAGTAGTAAAGATTGTTCCTGCGAACGGCCTTCAATACCACCATCGAGCCTTTGGTCATCTTAAGGACTCCTTCCTTAATTGACACCACAAGGCCCAATGCCTCCAAAGCTCCAACAGAGATTTGGTTACTCTTTAGTTAAGGTACATACCTCACTTCCTTCAGTTCCCTTACCATCCCATCAAACATCTTGATTTGGATTGTTTCTACACCCTCCATGATACATGGATGATAATCGTCCATAATGACTGAACATCCCTCCAGCTTCTCAAAGGTAGAAAACCAATCCCGATTAGGACACACATGGTATGTAGCACCTGTATCTAAAATCCACTCATTTTCTCCTGAGCAGCCAAATGAGAGTAGTGACAGAGAATGAGAAAATTGACGAGTCCGAGTCTGATCCACCTGCCTGTGAAGTACTGCTCTGAGTACTGACCACCTTTGCAAGATTCGCCTCAGTCTTAGACTCCTTCTTCTTCCCTTTATCCTTTGAATAGTCAACTTTTCAGTGCCCTAATTCTCTACAGAAATCACACTGGTTCTTCTTCAGATCTCGATAACCTGGCCTGGACTTCGATCTCCCTCTATCATCTTTGCCCTTCCTATATGAACCCCTGTCTCTTACTGCTAGTGCCCTTGCTGATGAGCTTGACTGAGAAGGCTGTCTCTCCTTTCTCCTCGTCTCATAATTTGCCAAAGCAGACGACACTTCATGATAGTCAAGGGACTGTCTTCCATTTATGAAGGTTAAGGTAAACGTCTTATACTCTTCTGCAGGAAGAGAGTTCAAGAGAATTACTGTCTTGTCTTCTTCATCTATTTTGACATCCACATTGACCAAATCAGTAAGAAGCTTCGTGTAGCGATTCAGATGTTCATTCACGGAGCATCCCTTCTTCATCTGAAACCCGTACAGTTTGCTTTTCAACTATAATCTCGATTCAATACTCTTGATCAGATATTTTCTTTCAAGGATCTCCCACAACTGCCTCGCAAATGTCTCGTGTAACCACACGCAGATCGGTTCATCTTCCCACTCTTCTTCAGTGGTTGTGCTTCGCTTCTTCTCCAGACGTAGAGTATCCTCAAGGTTATATGCATTTAGGGCATCCATCACCTCGCATCTCCACATGCCAAAATTGTTAGTGCCATTAAACTTCACCACGTCAATCCTCGGATGAGGATTCATGGTCCTCACTGATGTACTTTCTTCTGTCATCTCTCTAACTGAATCCTCTATGTAATGCTAAAAAAAACAAATAGAGATAGATAAACAACTTCGATAAAGATCAAATCTTTACCTCCTCACGAAACCCTAGATGAGTTTTGACCAGATCTACTCCTCCAATGATTCCTTGAGCACTTCACATACTATTCTGAGATCGACACACGATCCCACGAACAGACCCAACACTAATCTGAGATCGACACACGATCTCCACTAAATCAGCAACCAATGCCCTTCAAATCTCCAAATAATCCCACGACGAACCTGGGATGCTCTGATACCACTTGTTGTGCACCGAACAACAACCACATAGAGGAAACCCTAGATTACAGATGCAAAATAACAGCACCACTAACAGCAAATAACAAGCAATCAATGAGAAGAACACAAAACCAGATTTAACGAGGTTCGGCCAATTTTGCCTACGTCCTCGGGGCAAGGAAGAGAGAGTTTCTATTGATTTTTGTTAATCAATACAAGTATTATAGCATTACCAATGAAGAGAGCTCAGCCTCTCTCATATACCCCAGGAAAAAAAACCCTAAGAAAAATTCCCAAGTTTTGCAGATTTCTAATTCAGCAATTTTCCCGAAATAGCCCGACCCGACCGTCGGTCGACCGACCATAGGCACCGGTCGACCGTGCCGGTCGACCGTGCCTAACCGAGAGTTAGGCACTTTCAGTCGGTCGACCGGGCGGTCGACCGCTACACCTTGTGCACGTTGGTGCACAATGGTCGACCGGGTCGGTCGACCGTGCTACTGCTGCTGCTGTTGCTTCCCAACGGTCGACCGGGCCGGTCGACCGTGATACTGCTGCTGCTGTTGCTTCCCTGCTGCTGCTGTTGCTGAATTTAGCCGATGACTTCGTCAACTTCCTCGACTTCCTCTCTCTTCCTACACTTAGGAGAGTAATCCTAGCTACAAAGGATAGGGTCTTGGCCTTCCATGTTGATAGCTTCGTTCTGATCCTCTTCAGGATATGGCCGAACGCCCGCATTGGAAGTCGCCTCATCCCAATAGGTACACTCAAGTACATGAAAGGGAGCTTCCCTTCATTTATCACCATCCGATGGACTAATCTCCTCTTCACTCTCAACTTCACCCCTGCACCAAAATATATTGATGACTTATCCACATTAACCCTTTGCCCACTCATTTTGCAATACCTGTTAAGAAGGGCTTTCATGGTTTGGACCTCTGTGCTCATAACCTTGATAAATAGTATACAATCATCTACGTAGGCCAGCCGAGACATCGAACCACAACTGTTTCCAATCGTTATGCTACTGACACCCCCATTCACCTGCTCCATCTTAACCAACCGGACAAACACTTCAGCTCCAAGAATGAATAAGTACGGTAATAGGGGATCTCCTTGCCTCAACCCAGTTGTAGACTTGAACCATCGCGTTGGACAACCATTGACTAAAATAGCAAAATCAAGCTCCTTAATGCATGCCATAATCAGTTTCACAAATCCTGCAGCAAACCCAAATTTAGCCACACCCTTTCAATGAACTCCCATTCCATCATATATTATGCTCGTTCCATGTCCAGCTAAATAGCCATCATGTTGCTTTCCATTGAGTGAAATATCTCTTGCACAGCCAACACATTATCAGAGATTAACCTGCCACTAACAAAAGCACTCTGCTCATGGGATATAACCTTTGACAAAATGAGTTTCAACATGTTCACTAAGAACTTAGTCACAATCTTGTATGTCACATTAAAGAGAGAGATTGGTCTGTAATCCTTTGTCGTTGTAGGTGTCTTCACCTTAGGCATCAAAGTGATGAAGGCTGCCTTCTGGCTATTAGGCATCTTACATGTGTCAAAGAAAAATTTATCCGCGTCCATGACATTCGTTCCCACAATATCCCAGAACCTCTAAGAGAATCCCACAGGCAAGCCATCAGGCTCTGGAGCTTTGTCAATTGGCATGCTTTTAACCACCTTCCATATCTCATTCCTGGTTAACTGGTACACATAACACCTCATTGTCCTTTTTAGTTACTAGCATTGGGATCATTCCTAGCTCACCATCATTGCATATTACATTGCTTGGTCTCCATCTTTCACAAAAATATTTGTAAAAGTGATTAGATATCTCCACCTCACTTCTAAGACACACCCCTTCAGATTTCTTTAACTTCTTTATTAAATTCCTAGCTCTGTGGGAAATAGCTGCTCTATGAAATAAAGTGGTATTAGCGTCACCTTCCTTTAGCCATAAGATCCTTAATTTTTGTCTCCAGAAAAATTCCTGTAGCCTAATAACATTGTGATAATCAGATGTTAACTGCCTCAGGTCCCCATTAATAATGGCCGATAGCATCCCATTCTCCTCCATAATCAAAAGCCTGGTAATCTCTTCATCTAATTGTTTTGCTTTCTTAAAAATGTTACCTACATGGTCTCTATTCCATGCCTCAAGACTCTTCTTAACTTCTGCTCCCTTAGAAACCAACCTAAACACGGGGTCACCTCCGTAAAGAGTTACCTATGCAGTACCAACAATGTCACGCTCCGCTTCCCACAATACGTGAAAACGGAGTTGCGACGAGAGTCGGCGACCTATATACGAGAGAATAATATCCCACACACATACGCTAAACCTAATATAACCTGAACAAGCTATATAATCAGTATATTAAATCAATATCACTGCAATATAACATATAAATATCTAACACAATGATAGAATATGAATAAAGGAAAGAAATGGCAACTGGACGCGATATAGATGAATAAAGAAATAACATGAACAAAAGAGTAGGAATACTGATAATCAAGGAGAGAGGGACTCCAGCTCCTTATAACGTATGTAATCCTCTCCAAATATCTGATCAGCAATAAATAGTCACAAATCTGGATATGCAAATTCAGGAAGTCAGAACTCCTAGTGAATATGTAAGAATAAACTGGAAAGATGCGCATGCATATAAATGTAAACATATGATAATAATAAAAACTGGAATAAGAGCATGAATAAGTAAATAAACAGTAAAGTAGCACAAAGTAGAGTATGTGTCTAGTAAGGTATTCAATCAGGTGTCTATCACGATCTATAAATCAAGCGGGTAGAGTCAGTCAGTATTAGAGTCAGATGTCCAATTAAGTCAAGTGTAATATCGGGTATCCAATATACATACATGTATCAGGCAAAGATAATCAATTACAGTACATTATGAACAGTTTATTATTATGTCAGCGAACACCAATTGCCACCTGTGATAGACGCATCCCACACTACGTCTATCACACATGTCAATCAGGGCCTAAGTTATTGAAACTGATCGGTTAGAGGCATTGTCCATGCTTTAGGTGGGTCCCGTACATACCCGGGACCATGGCCCAAACTCTTGGCGCTGAACCTACCCCTACCGCTAGGTAGTCAAGGATATGTATAACATGTATAAAAGGAACAAGAATAGGACGGGGTGCCAATCACCCCACGAGAACCCTGCAGTGGACCCTCTTTCGGCTGCGCAACTTATATTTTAGGTCCACCCAAAATATAGACGTTGTCTCCTCTGTCAATCTCCCCAATCCCAGTATAAGTTATTTTAATATCATGTCATTAGTTTATTAAGATTATTTAATGTGCATGTTACCTTGATCACTGGGATAACTCGGTGGGTAACAACGTCAACAGTGTAATCAGGATACTGGTATAAAAGGATATATAATATCAGTGAACAGGATATTGGTATAACAGGACATGTAACAAGTATAACATGAGAGTGTTGTTACCGTATATAATATTTTTTCTAGCAATTATGGTAACATCGATAGTATAGTTATCAGGTAGATGTTATGTATAATCAGTCGAGTTTTTCAGGTAAATCATGATATTCAGGATAAGTAATGACCTGCTGGCATGAATACAATAATTCGGGCAAAATATTTAATCAACTCAGATCCTCAAAGTCATTGATATATCTAAATCTCAATATATAAATTACATACTCATCTATATCTAACCAATCATCACTATCTAATCTTAATTAAGACCATCATACACTCTCATTCCCATTAAGTCAAACACAAGATCTAGAAATCCAAGTAACTAGTCAATTATGTATATACATGCCACCAGGTCAAGTCAAACCAATCCACGACTACTCCTCAACCCAAGGTCAACTCAACTCAATGGTGTCTACTAACAAATCCAAGTCTAATATCTCGTTCTTTAGTAAAAAAATCTCCAATTTAATCAATCATCAATATCTAACCAAACTCTCACCTATTTTACCATCAATAAGAATAATCAAATCTACTAATATTGTCACTCAGATATCAACTCGTATAACTACCATCATGAACCAGTCAAATCTAAGATCTAAACATAATTATAGTTTAAGTTACATCACTAATAGTTTCAATCCCAATCAAGATAATAATTAAGGAGTGGGACATCCTCAAGCTACATGAAATCTAGAAAGTCTCTGTACTCAAACCTCGATATCAATAAATATCATTACTCAGATAATTTATCAGCAAATATATCCAATTAAAATACTTGCAACTAATTATCCAAAATCAGTATTATATGATAGATAAAAAATCATGGTAATGTATTCTCCCATATGATCAGAACTCAATTATTATTGATCTAATTTAAATGTGAATCAAGATCTAATACAAATCTCAAGTTGAACTCTAGGTCTATATATAAATCCAAGCATCAAGGTAAATCAATCTTAAGTTAACATCTTATTTAATCCGTTCTCATTGTCCAAATGAATTCCTATCTAAAATATCATCAAAAATAAATGTCTGATAACTACCTCAAATAAATATACTGTTTATCCACAAATATACACTTGTAACCTCAAACACGAACCAATCAACCTCAAGATCAATCAATTTATATTCTAAGATTTCTTACAACTAGGTCAATTACAAGATCAAATATGGTCTAAGGTATACTACAACTAATCATGAATCAACAGTGGTAGGCGACTACACATGAAATGACGTAGATCAACTAAATAAATAGTGTTAGCAATCATAAGGCCCCAATAAATCTACATGATTCATTTCAATAGAAATTGTTAGAATTTTTAAAATGATTCTTTATTTGAGAGTTTTAAGAAGTTTTAATCTTGATTAATTGATTTGAGGTTGAGAATATAATCCTCTGAGTCTAATAAATTTAGTAGGTTTAATTTAAACTAATTTATAATTTTTGTTAGATTTTTGATTGAGTTCTTGGTGTATAAAATTATTCATGGAGATCATAGTATAGACATGATTTTTAATAAACAATTTATATCAAATAAATTTTGAGAAAATAAATTACTTAATTAGATTTGATTGAGTTCTTGGTGTATAAAATTATTCATGGATATCATAGTATAGACATGATTTTTAATAAATAATTTATATCAAATAAATTTTGAGAAAATAAATTACTTACTTGGATTTGATCTCCCCCATCATCTTCCTCAATCGCTACACTTCAAGATCCCTTTTGTTCATGCTCCGCTGGAGGAGAAAAGAAAGAAGGAGCTGGGAAGAGTTGGGTCATGATTTTTATTTTGAGGTAGAAAAGAAGTAGTTTAGGCTTTTTATAGCTTATTAGTGATTTGAAAAATTAGAACTTCAGTTGTTTCAAACTTCTTGATTTAGTAGTTTAGGATAGAATTAATTAAGTTTATGACTTTGAAAATAAGATTTAGATTTGGGTAAGTTAGATATATATGGTTATTGTTAGGATTTAAATTAGGATTAGTTAACATTTATGAAAGATTTGATACGATAAGATTTGGATTAGAATTAGGATTGGGTTTTGGGTTAATGGGTAAGGATCTCATGATAATGGGTTATGGGTTAGGAAAAGAAAAAGATATGAATAATAATAACAATAATAATAATAAATACTAATAATCAAAAGAGATAGTAGTAGTAATAATAATAAAATTATCAACATTAAAAATATTATCTAATAATACTTGGTAAAAATACTACCATTAATGATAATGACTAAAATAATACAATAACAATAAGAATAATAACAATAGCAACTACAATAATAATAATAGTAACATAGTAATGGGAAAAACACTACCTAGTAATTAAAATGATAATACTTAACAATGCTAAATATAAATATAAGGCTAAAATACCATTTACTATCTTAAAATAATTTGTACTATAAATCAAGTTAATAAATAAAAATAAAATAATTAGTAAAGTAAAATAAATACTTTAGAAAAATACAATATTTTAGATCAGAGATATTACAAACAACCTCCTTCATTCCTTCCTGCTCAAACTTCTCCAACCGAAATGGTTTCTGAAAAGTCACCTAGAGGGGGGTGAATAGGTGACAATGCTAATCTATGAACTAAATGCGGAATTTAAAAACTTAATGCAAATTTACACTCAAGTGCTATCAACAAGTGATGCACACAACTAAGCCAAGCAAATATGAATGAGCAATGTAAATAAATGCAAGGCACAAAGTAAAGAGAGAGTAGAGAGAGAGAGCCAATGGATCAAGCGCAAACACAAAGATATGTTATCGAGGTTCGAGCAGCCAGCACTACATCCCCGCCTTCGACACACGAAGGATTTCCACTAGCTCGTCCACCTAGGACCCTTTACAAGGAGTACCCAACTCCTCTCTTTACAACCTCCTCCCTGAGGCACAAATCCAAGCCAACCAACACAACCTCCTCCTTGAGGCAAACTCCAACAATCACAACCTCCTCCTTGAGGCAAATTTTCAAACCAATACAACAAACTCCCAATCACCAATCAATACGAGGATCACCTCTCAACTAGAGGGATACAACCCAAAGCACAAAGCTAAGAAAAGATTGGGTTACAACTTGGTGGTCACAACAACAACCACAAACAACTTCTTCTTCCACACAAATAACCTATAGATATAGATAGTAGATTTTTGCTCAAGTGTGGAGAAAACCAAAGGAATGAAAATCAGAAATCACAAAGAAAATCCTTGGGAAAAATCAAGAAATCAAGATAGAATAGTTCAATCAAAATTCTTTCCCAAAAACCCTTTCTTTGATTTTCCAAACCCTAATGAAAACACCAAATGGATTGTTCAATTCAAGCTCAAAAACTTCTTTTGATTGCTTTGAAAACACCAGAGAATCAGCAAAAATTCGCACAAAAAATCTTAGAGAAAAACTCTTGCAAATGGGATATTTATAGGCTAATCCAGAAAATAGCCGTTTGGCAGCAGTTTTGCCAGAAATGACCCTGCGGTCGACCGCCCCGTCGACCGTCCAACGGTCAATTTTTGACCGTTGGCAACTAGCGGTCGACCGCCCCGGTCGACCGAATAATCCAGAGAGCAGACTATTCTGCTCCGGTCGACCGTCCCGGTCGACCGCTGTCTGTGCCAGAAACGTGCACAGGTTTGTGCACGTCGGTCGACCGGCCCGGTCGACCGACCTCAGACCTAGTCGACTAGTCAGGGGGCTAGTCGACTTGGTTGAAGCCTGGAACAAAAAAATGGTTAAAAACACATTTTAAAAACATTTTTATCTTTGCTAAAACTTCCATAAAAACTTGTTTTATCATTTTATTTTGAAACACAAACTAGTGATAAAAATTTCAAGACATATATCAATCATATCAATTCATTTTGGTGTCTTGCCAATTTTATCAAAAACCAAAACTAGTATTTTTCAAAACTTGGATTTTCCAAAATAACTTTCCAAAACATATCCACATACAAAAACATGATATTTAAACATTTTGAAACAAGATGCATATGGATAGAAATCCAATATACATGAAACATATACATATCATAGTTTTTGTCATTAATTCCAAAATATGTTTTGACGAAAATACCAAAACATAATACACATGAAATAGGTAAGTCAAAACTAAGTTTGTCTAGGAAATTAAGCATGCATGTATATAGAATAAATCTAATATACATTAAACCATGTAAACTTGTTTTGATCTATCTATTCATGAAAACCAAGATCGGTTAAATCTAAAACCGAAAAACCGAAAACCAATATTCAAAACATGAAACGTTTGTGTGTTGTGAATTTGAGCATATCATACTATTCTAATCTTTACAATTAGGATCTAAACCAAAACTAAAACTATGGATACCTAAGTCTTCTTGTAGAGCGCAAACTCCAAGCTAGAGCGCAATCTCTAAGTCGGCTCGATCCAAAAACTCTTGATTCACCGGGCAAGTGCTATATATATATATATATATATATATATATATATATATATATATATATATATATATATATATATATATATATATATATATATATATATATATATATATATATATATATCTTTGATGCACGGGCTCTTGAATCAACATGTGCAAGCTTCCAAATCATCTTGTTAAAGCTAAACACCAACTAATATCTTGGTTAATAATCTGAAACTAAAATCACAAGATAATTAGTACACATAACTACATGAGTTAATCATCATCAAAACTAGAGTGAAAGGCCTTTGGGCCAACAGTTTCAACCCACTAAATTATGCATCTTTAGTGTCTGCTAACAATGGTTGATGGTCACTAGCAACCCTAGCTAAATGGCGCACCACAACAGTGGGATATAAATTTAACCACTCAACAGATGAAATTGCTCTATCTAGTCTCTCCCATAACACCACACGACCATTCTCCCTTCTACACCAAGTGAACATTATGTAGGGAGAGAGGAGATAAAAGTTTGATGGAAGAGTTTTTTAACTCATTGGAAGAGATAATATAGATATCAGAGTTCAAAAGGAGCGAGAACACAGTCCGTAGCGTGCCAGAATAAAGGCCGATCAACCGCCCGGTCGATCGGCATGCACAACGTGTACAACAGCAGCTCGATCGCCAAAATTTTATTGAGATTTTTACCTGCACAAAAAAATACAGAATTTTAAAACTTTAAGAATAGAATGTTCAAGTACTCAATTCTACTGCTATAGCAAGTGGCTATGCGGGTTGTGATCCACAAGGAGGGACTAGCGATGGAAACTTTATGCAAGCTCTATTTTAAGTTACAATAAATGGTTAAAGATCTTCTTTTAGTTCTTTAAAAGAAAAGAAAAATAGGTTAAAGTTAAGTTAGGAAGAAGGTGATAGATTAAGATGGTGGAGAAAATAAAAAATAGATTTATAGAAAGAAATTTAAACGAGTGATAAAAGAGTTTGGAGATTGTGATGATCTAAACTAAAAAAATTAAAAGAAAGAAACTAAAAATTACTCACCTCTTTAGTGGTCATATACCTTGGACCCGTATCGACGATGTACCGATGTTTGAAGGCGAGCGAAGTATGACAAAAAGGATCTTCCCCATTCCCGATTTACACTCTGAAATGAAGGGGCAAGATATACTACCATAGAAATGGATATCCATCACCATAAGCCATCAACGGCACTTGCAAAGGCAAGGCAACTTCGAGGCTATCAAAGTCATTTGGATCCACAAACAAAGTAGAGAGAAGCAAAAAAAAACAAGAAAAGAAAATTTTGATTCGATTCAAATAACAATGAAAGAAAAGATTACTTACAACGGTGTCACCCTCAGTACAAGCTTGTTCTCATTCCTCCATGAAAATCTCCTCTCAGCTCGGTTACATAAAGAAAATAAAATTATATAAAAGAAAACTAAAAACTTAAGTTATAAATTATAGAATAGTCTAGCTTCTATTCTCTGCTTGGTCGTTCCCCGTGATCCCTGAAAAATCCAGTATTTATAGGCAAAACCTAATTGGGGGGGGCGTACGAAGATAGGGGGAGCAAACGCTCCCCCAACTGACCTAACCAAGCCGGGGAAATGCGGGTGGTACTCCCTGGTTTATTGATATGCCTTTATCTCCTGTTGGTTTCCCATTTCAGCTCCTAAATTTGACAAAACGGCCTTTGATTTTTGGCTTTAACCAATTGATTTGGGAAGATTCGTTTTAACCGATTTTCAACCTCTCTGATTTGCCATAATCTGTGATGATTTTCTGATTTTGAATTAATTCAGAATTTTGATGGGCTTTTGGGCTCGTTTCTCTTTCCTTTCCTTTAGCAATGGGTCTGCATATGAATTAGATAATAATTAGGATTAAAAGTAGAGTTTTTTATATAATAAGCATGAGAATGTGACAATGAATGTGCAATATCAGCGACCTCATACCTATTTTTTGCTCGTCCTCGAGCAAAATAACAAAACTAAACAAAAAATTATTGGACCACTTTCGCAGGTCATGTGATTGCATTGAGCATATGTAACAAGCCATTAAACCTCTAGGTTTTCCCTAGATGACGAGTTTTATCTCGTGAGGGTTTTCAGTATATTGCACCCACAAAATCCATAAAGAAAAGAGAAAAATGTTAATATTTTGAAAACACATTTATGAAAGAGAAAAATATTTGAAATATTATTGTAAGAATTAAGTAATCTATAAGTTATAGGAAACCGAATTTTTCATTCTTAAACTTAGTCTCTATTAAAATATTTGTTATCAATCAAAATAAGAAGTCAAATTGTACTTCTCATCTAGTCTATTGTTTTACCCTAAGTCATATGCACCTTTGTGGCTGTGAAATTTTCACTAAGGTTTCTTTAACTCTAACTCTTATACTTTATTTATTTATTTATTTTTGGTGGTATTATTTCTTAGTTCTATTAGGCTTTCTAATCTGCCCATGTAACTAGCCTTTAATCGGTGACTCCCAAACCAAACGGTCTTAAGGCACTGGGTGAGAAGAGACCCCAAGGACTTAAGAACTCAAACAAACAAGGCCACAAAACTAAGGATTTTATTATATAAACCGCTTTTAAGCGTGAATACATATGCTTTATGAGGCACAAATACTGAGCCTAATCAGAGAATTTTTATTTATATTTTTTTCTTTTTCTTTTTCTTTTTCTTTTTCTTTTTCTTTTTCTTTTTCTTTTTCTTTTTCTTTTTCTTTTTCTTTTTTTCTTTTTTTAATAAGGCATTAGAATTTTTGTTTTTGAACCCTAAGTGTGTAAGTGTATAAAGTATGCATATATCATCAAGATAAAAATCAAGACTAAATTACTTTTTCAAATTATCTTTCTAGCCTTGGAAATCAAATAAATAATCTTATTTTAACCAAGTATAAAAAATCTTAATTATAATTCTCCTATTCTTTAAAATTGACTTAATTTCTTACAAAAAATATGTCAAAATATTGTTTTTATTTTCAAAAAGGTTTTTGACAAGTAAAGAAAATGTTAATAATAATTTTTTTTAAAAAATAAAAGGAAAACCTACGTTATGTTAGAACCCTCTCCTACACCTATCTCATACATTGTCCTCAATGTATGAATTAATGCATATATGCATGAAAAAGAAGAAAGGAAAGGAAAATATTACCTTAAGGCGGTGGTTCCGGTGGTAATCTGATTGGTCCACGAAATGTGGCCCAATCTAATTTGCGTAGAGCTCGGAGGAACCCACTAGAAACCTCTCTAATATAACCCACTAAAATGATGTATATATGAATGATTTTTATTAAGAATTTTTCCCATCTAATTTACAAATTTTCGAACTTATTTCAGAGTCATTATTATCAACACCTATGTCCCAAAATGGAGTATGAAAAGATGAAATGATTGATCTGAAATTAGGAAGGGCATGTACGACAATCGACTTAGGAAAATGACTGAAGTCAAGTAAAGGTTCAGGAGTCAAAATTTGTTCAGGAAGTAGCCAAATCAAGAAGTTGAAACTCAAGTCCACATTCATTTTCCCATAATGGAATGTGACTTTCTAAGATTGGTGATCAGGTTCAAGAATAACAGGTATAGGAATCAAAACTGACTCTAAAATATTGCTCTAATCAAATAACAAAATAGGAGTCAATATTGATTCAGAAATTTGAACTGGATCACAAATTTGAGGCTCAAGGTCACATTCCTCATTGAGTTCAATTTCGTAAAAATGAGAACTTGCCAATTTGTCAATAGAACTTTCAAAAGTGTGAAATTGGTCAAGTTTAATATGATAATCATAAAAGATTGGTGATTTAATTTTCTGATGGACAGGCACAGGATCCAATGTGGATCCTGAAGAAGGACTGAAATCAGGTGAAGACACTAGAGTCATTATTGAATCAAGAAGTAGAATTAAATTACCAACTTGAGGTTCAGGATCATATTCATTCTCAAGTTCAATTTCAGAAAAGGGATAACTTGCCAAAATGCCAATGTGGTTTTTAAAATTTGGAGTTTGGGCAAGTTCAAATGGGTGTGCTGAAATGAAATCTTGTTTTCTAAAACAACATGATTCTTTGGCTCTAGCAGAATGGTTAGCGACATCAGGAATTCAAAGAGTGAGAATGGAAAGTTTTGACCATTATATCTATGTCATGATTATGAGTTATTTGAGCCTGAGTCATGGCTTCAAGCAGCTTTTCATAATCGATTGGTTCATTATTTTGTTGCGATTGGACTTGAAAAGATGAAGTTTTGTTTTGGAATTTGTAGTGAAATTGTGAGTCTATCAGATTTTGTGATTGTTGCTCGGACTCACTGATTAGTCTCTCAAACTACATATTTCATACCACATCTTCACATTTATTTAATATTAAATTCTGTTAATAATACCTCTCTTTTATGTTTCTAGGTCCATGGTGTGCAATGAAAAAGAAGATCCAAAATCACCATTTAATTGGTGATTAAAGGCCTATAAAGATAGCCCATTAACCTAGGAGGGTGATTCTGTCAAAATTAGGAACCCAATACCCAAAATCGGGACATGCAGCTGTACTATGGCCGCGGAATAGCCGCGTTCTGCGGCCATATGGGTGCGGGGGCGCCCGTACTTTGGGCCAGGGTTTGCCCCCGGCCCCCTTTTCTTATGGCTGCATTTTCGCAGCCAAAGTGGCGCGGCCGCGGCCGTACTTTGGGCCAGGGCTTGCCCCCTGGCCCCCCTTTCCCCTGGTGCCTATAAATACCCCTTGGGGTTTTTTAGAGAGGGAAAATATAGAGAGTTGTGTAGTTTTCTTCATGTTGTAGTTTAGGGTAGTTTAGTTTAGGTTAACTTTTCTTCTTCCTTTGTATTTTCTATTTCTTGTAGATCTTATAATAGGAGAGATAGTGGTATATAGTTGGAAAGCGAGAGTTCTTTTAATAGAAGGTGACAATCTATGAAAGGTTCTCTCTTTGCCTCTCTTTATTTTCTTCTCTCTAACTCCTTTTATATGTTTAGCTAATTTTTTCTCATGGCAACTAACTACTAACCACTAACTTGCTAACTTCTTATTTGATAATCCACATGAATCTAATAGCTTCTACTTGGCCTTGCTCTTGCAAGAGCCATTGATGGCTCATGATGATGGATTCTAACACTCTAACATCGAACTCTCTAACAAGCTAACATTACTTTATTCCATGCTTGCTCTTGTTAGATTTTGGTGGTTTAAGTGTAGTTTGCACTAATTGGTTGAATTTGGATATGAAAGTTAACATATGAGCCATGCTTTGTAAAGTTCTTGAACCAAGGACTAGTGATGTGTCAATGATACATGTGAGGCAACTATCATTAAGAGGCTAGCATGTTGGTGGAGTCATTAGTAGTTAGTAGCCATGAGTTTTCTTTCTTTTTCACTTTATTTTAGATATACAAATAAAAACCACAAACATCTTATTTCCTATGTTTCCTACTTCTTCGTGTTTTCACCGTACTTCTCTTTTCATTCTTTGTTTTCTTTTCTTTTGATTCTTTAAAACATTTAAGAACTTTTAACATATACGTGAATATTTCGGTAAAGCTTCTTTCGCTTCCTGTTCCTGTGGATTCGACCCATTTAGCCTCTATGCTATAACGAAAGTATTGAGGAAGCCAAAGCACACACACTTTAAACCTTGATTTCAAAACATACACTTTTCGTTCTCAGTTTTCCCCCGATCAAATTTTGGCGTCGTTGCTGGGGATGGGAACGGTTTGATTTCACGTTTTTGTTAACTTTTCTTCTTTATTTTTAGTATGCAGGTCAAATTCTTTAGTATTGCAGAAGTCCACACTTGCTCTTGTGTGGTTGGATAAATTCTTATATATTTTTATATTCTGTTGCTAATATTTGTTACATGTGCACTCTAATAATTTAAGAACTAAATACAGAAATTGGATGCTTTAATACGGTTTAGACATTTGCATCTAGGCACGTGTCAATTTCAATTCCAATATACTGCATTTTGTTCTTGTGTTGTTGTGATCTTGATGAAGGTGTACATATTGCATTGCATATAGTTAGGACAAACACGTGGGTGATTTACTCTCTTTGTGTGTTCATTCTTATGTATATTGCACACTTGCACGAATTGAGCTTAAGGACAAAACCCAATACAAAATAAGGTGGGGAAGTCATTACCCTCCCTTAGCTCAAAAATCACCTCCCCACTCACACAACCCAAGCCTAATAAAAATTGCTAGACGTTGGCCTCTAGGAACATCTCAAACTCATTTAAGAGATTGATCTAAGGGGGAAGTTGTTAGAAGTTGACTCTTGTCAAATCAGTGTCTAAGGTTGGGGATTGAGAGGTAAAACCTCAAAGAACAGTAGTTTGGCATAATTAGGCCCGTTGTTCCAGCACGGATACCTCCCACTGATCTTGCCCCTACCTGGCCGATTAACTCGTGGTCAGATTCTAACAATATACCCCCCGTGGACAGTCTAACCAGTTAGGAGTCGTCTAGGTCTAAGTCAACCCTAGTATAGGCTTGTTTTCTTTTATTTTTTTCTTTTTTTCTTTGTTTGTTTGTTTGTTTTTCTTTTTTGTAAATTATGAAATGAATTTTAACAACAACAATTTTTTCAATTCTAATATGAATCCATATTCACCCCGATCTCATTTGACTCGGATAACTCTGACCCGGCTATGTATAACATGAACCAACAATATATGCCGAGTTGAGATTATCCGACTCAATATGACCCATGTCCTCAATCCTATGACTATAATTTTCAAAATAATTGCCACTCTTCATAGAGTTCATGGGGATTCATCTCCTTCGAGTTAAATTTTCAACCATCTTGTCCACAGTATTCATTCCCTGATTCAGCTTCATATCCTCCTTTTTTTGTTCCACCGACTGAGGAAAAATCCAATTTGAAAAGGAGTATGGAAGCCATGCTTGAGTCCCAATAACAAATTCAAAATTTTCTCAATTCATAATCCTTCCCAAATCAAACTTCATATACTCCTTTTCTAGAACATCCAATTGAAAAAGAGTCTGAGCTAGAAGAGCGTTTGGAAGTCTTTTGTGAAAAATTGCAACGATTTTAAAATATGTTGGACTCATCATCTCAGCCAAATTTTCAAGAGTCCTACTCATCTTTTCCAGTCTCACTGAATCAAAATGAACAACCATCAATACTGGACTTTAGTATGGAACCCCTGCGTGAATCCGAGCAGCGATCGTAAAATCTGATGGACTCACAATTTCACCACAATTTTCAAAATCAACTTCCATACTCATCTTTTCAAGAAGAACTAATTGCAAAAAGTAGGAAAGACATGATTCCGACTCTAAATTCTGTTACCCGGCCTATCAGTAGGTTAGACTCACTATGAGCAAATTGATCACTGAGAGCGAGGAAAGTCTTTCTTGTCGACCTTTGACCGATCCTTATATCCCTAACTCTACTGATTGGACCCAAGAATCATGTCATTTTGAAATCTAGTTTCAATTTTATCATACCAATCTGAACTTGACCAACATCAACCTCTTGACATTTTGGTAAGTTATCCTTTTCCTAAAATTGAACTTGAGCTTAAAAGTGATCTTGAATCTTATGTTGGTGATTCCATTCACTTTTTGATTCAATAATGACTCTGGTATCTTTACCAGATATTTTTCTCTATTTCGGAGTCAACATTGAATCCTGTACTAGTACACAGTAAAATTAAATCACCAATATCTTATGATCACACTTCATTAATGGGGAAAGTGTGAATATCAATTCTTTAGTTTGGACCCTATTTTTGAACCAATTTTGACTCTTATTGTTGACTCTCGACTTGATCTGAGTCAAATTCCCGTGTCGGTATCAATTTTTGTTCCTGATCTATTTGAGTCCAAATCCATCATCCCCAAAATCACACTTCATTGTTGGACAAGGATGTTGAAAAAATGACTCAGTAATTATTTTTAAAAATTGAAAATTAGATGGGGATAAGTTTTTAAATAAGACCATTCAGTCAATCATTCTTTTACTGGGTCGCATTAGAGAGGTCATAGGTGGGTATCTGCAAGATTCATGATATCTTGATTGGGTAACAATGCTTGGCCCAATCAGACCACCACCGGAGCCACCACCATGAGGTAATTTTCCTTCTCTTCCCATTTGTTTCATGTATATACACATTCACGATGCATTAAGGACAATGCATGAGATAAGTGTGGGGGAAGGTTTACTAACATAGGTTATTTTAAATTTTCTTTCTTTTACACTTCTTTTTTGAAACTTTTTAAAATTTTCTTTTATATAAAAACTCTTTTCATTTCTTTTTACAAAACTTTTTGACATAAGGGAAATAGTTTTGATTTATTTTTAAGAAAATTAAGATTATCTTAGGAATTAGGAATACCAAAAATTATGAAATTTTAAACTGAGTCAAAATAATAGATCTTGTTTAAATTTTAGGATAAGAAAGTAAGATTGGAAAGATAATTTGATCTTGAATTTTTTGCCTTAGATTTATGCACTTCACACTTACACAATTTTTGGGATTGAAACAAAGACTGAAAATGCCATAAAATATATATATTAAAAAATGATGATAAAAATCACTTATTGAAGTTGAGTAATTATGCCTCAGGAAGAGTGATTATTCAGACCTAAAATGGTGGACAAAAATAAAAATAATCCCCTTTAATTTTGTGGCCTTGTTTACTCGAGTCCTTAAGTTCGAGGGATGTTTTCTCATCGGGTGTCCTAAGATCATCTGGTTTGGGAGTCACCGGCTAAAGGCTCACTATCCGTGTAATTAAGAAAGCCTAAGAAAACTAAGAGAATAAAAAAATAAATATATATACACAAATCAATGGCATGAAAGTTAGAGTCGATATCCTAAAAATCTTCATAGTTCACAAAGTGCATATTTTTCTAAGAGTTTTTTGAAAGATCAAAGAATTGATTCAATTTTAAATTCTTACGTTTACTTTATAACAAGATTTTTTATTTCGACTTAGTTTAATAAAGAATAAGTTCTGGTTAACCTATGACCTTAAATCACTTATATTTTCACAAAAATACTTCAACACTTTTCTCTATTTCAAAATGCATTTTCAAAATACTAACATTTGATTTCTTTCTTTATGGATTTTCTGGGTGCAATCCACTGAAAACGTTCAGGAGATAAAACTCCTCCTCTAGGGGAAACCTAGAGGGTTAATGGCTTGTTGCACATGCTCAGTGCAATCGCATAACCTGCGAAAGTGGTGTAATAATTTTCTTATTTTTTATTTTTCTCAAGATGAGCAAAAGATAAGTGCGGGGGTGTGATTAGTCTCTTAAACTGCATATTTCATACCATATCTTCATATTTATTTAATATTAAATTCCGCTAATAATACCTCTCTTGTATGTTTCTAGATCCATTGTGTGCAATGAAGAAGAAGACCCAAATGACCATTTAATTGGTGATTAAAGGCCTATAAAGATTGTCATTGACCTAGGAGGGTGATTATGTCAAAATCAGGGACCAAAAACCCAAAACCGGGACATGCAGCCGACAGGGGGCGATAGGAAAGCGCACGGCAGGGGGTCGTGTGCGCACGGCCATATGGCCGCGAAAACGCAGCCATAGCCGCGTTTTCGCAGCTATACGGCGCGGCCGCGCCCGTACTTTGGGCCAGGGTTTGCCCCCTGGCCCCCCTTTCCCTCGTACCTATAAATACTCCTTGGGGTTTTTCAGAGAGGGAAAATATAGAGAGTTGTGTAGATTTCTTCATGTTGTAGTCTAGGGTAGTTTAGCTTAGGTTAGTTCTTCTTCTTCCTTTGTATTTTCTATTTCTTATAGATCTTGTAATAGGAAAGAGAGTGGTATATGATTGGAAAGCAAGAGTTCTTGTAATAGAAGGTGATAATCTATGAAAGGTTCTCTCTTTACCTCTCTTTATTTTCTTCTCTCTAACTCCTTTTACATGTTTAGCTAATTTTCTCTCATGGCAACTAACTACTAACCACTAACTTGCTAACCTCTTATTTGATAATCCACATGATCTAATAGCCTCTACTTGGCCTTGCACTTGCAAGAGCCATTGATGGCTCATGATGATGGATTCTAACACTCTAACATATAATTTTCTAACAAGCTAACATTACTTTATTCCATACTTGCTCTTGTTGGGTTTTGATGGTTTTAGTGTAGCTTGCACTGTTGGCTGAATTTGGATGTGAAAGTTAACATATGAACCATGCTTTGTAAAGTTCTTGAACCAAGGACTAGCGACGGCCAATGGTACATGTGGGGCAACTATCACTAAAGGGTTAGCATGTTGGTGGAGTCATTAGTAGTTAGTAACCATGAGTTTTCTTTCTTTTTCACTTTATTTTAGATATACAAACAAAAGCCACAAACATCTTATTTTCTATGTTTCCCACTTCTTCGTGTTTTCACCGTACTTCTCGTTTCATTCTTTGTTTTGTTTTCTTTTGATTTTTTAAAACATTGAAGAACTTTTAACATATATGTGAACATTTCGGTAAAGTTTCTATCACTTTTCGTCACTGTGGATTTAACCCGTTTAGCCTCTATGCTATAACGGAAGTATCGAGGAAGCCAAAGCACACACACTTTAAATCTTGATTTCAAAACACACACTTTTTGTGGACAGTTTTCCCCCGATCACTCATGCATACTCATTTCTAAGATTGATAGTTTTCTATTTTGAACTAGTGGAGCTGAGTATGAATCTTGAAAATATTGCGGAATTGAGGAGGCCTGAAATTTTCGTTCAGCCTCCTTCATGGCTTCTATACTTTTTTCTAGCTCGAATTTTTCTTCAATGGGTTGGTCTAGAAAAGGAGTATAGAAAGCAAAACGAGGAATGAATATTGTGAAAATTGTAGACAAGGTGGATAAGGAGGACAAGTTGGTTAAAAATTAGACTCAGGGGAGGTGAATCCCTATTGACTCTGTAAGGAGTTGGAATTATTTTGAAAATTATGGTCATAAGATTAGGTGCATGAGTTGTATTGATGCGGATAAGTCCAACCCGGTGTATTTGGTTGGTTCGTATTGCAAAAATTCTGGTTGGAATTATCCAAGTCAAATGGGGTGAAATATGGATTACCATTAAAATTAGAAAAATTATTGTTATAAGCCATATCACACAAGAAATGTCAAACAAAAACAAAGAAAAACAAATAAATAAGCAAACAAATAAAAAGAAAAAAATCTAACCTAAGTTAGGGTAGACCTTAAATCTAGACGACTCCTAATTGGTTATACTGTCTACGGGGGGTATATTGTTGAATCTGACCACAAGTTAATCAGCCAGGTAGGGGCAAGATCGGTGGGAGGTATCCGTGCCTAAGTAACAGGCCTAATTATGCCAAACCACCAACCTTCAGGGTTTCGCCCCTCAATCCCCAACCTTAGACACCGATTTGACAATAGTCAAATTCAAATCAACTTTCCCCTTAGGTCAGTCTCCTATATGAGTCCGAGATGTCCCTAGGGCCAATGTCTACTCAGTTTTAGTTAGGCTGGTTAGTGAGTGAGGAGATGGTTTGTAGACTAAGGGCGGGTAATGACTTTCCCACCTTATCTTGTTTATAGGACAAGCCCTTAAGCTTGATTGTGTAAAGTGTGCAAGATATAGAAAAGTAACATTCACAAGCAAATATCACCCAAGAATGTTTTCTAAAGTATATGTTATGCATATATACATTTTGCTCTAGCACTCTTCAACAGTAATGTAAAATGTAAACGAATTAGCCACGTGCTTAAATGCAAAGTCTAAACTGTTTTTAGCATATAACAAACGTCATTTTACTGTTGAGGTTAAAAAATATGTACAGTGAGACAAACAAGAAAATAAATAGTTACAGAATTTTAGCTTTGCAATTCAACCAACCTGTAAAAATACAGGCTAGTAGTTTACTCAGATTGCCACTGGAATGTAGCAAATATGAAGGCTTCTGGGCTCTGCTTTCTAGAGCAGAGTCCAAGGCTACTTATATGTGTAGGCTGTCTAAAAATGACTAACAGACCAGCCATTAAGGAAGCAGAGTCTCAAGCTCTAGACGCGAGGAATCGATGCTCGCGTCTCAGCATTAAGACGCGTTGGCTCTACACCCGCGTCTCAACGTTCAGACGCGTCGGCCCGAAGCCCGCGTCTCAGCATCAAGGCGCGTCGGCCCGACGCCCGCGCCTCAGCATCCAGACGTGAAGGCCCGAAGCCCGCGTCTCAAACTTCAAGGCGCGTTTAGCTCGACGCCCGCGTCTCAAACTTCAAGGCGCGTTCGGCCCAACGCCCGCGTCTCAGTTGCAACTGCCCTGATTGCGGGGCCAGTCACCGCGCATGTAGCGGGTAGTGGCCCCTCATTCGGGAGCGTTTTCAGGAGGCACCTTCACCCCCTGAGATCCCTATAAATAGCCTTGTTTGCTATGAAGAGAGGATGGGAGTTTTTGGGGGAGAAGGGAGAGAACCTTGAGAAGATCGAAGCTTGGGCAGAAGATTGGAGTTTTGAAAAGAGAGAGCTTTGAGATAAGGCATCATCAAAAATCGATCGAATCCAGGCAGGAGGATCATCAAGAGAGAAGCACGACTCTTCAGCGAGCTTACTGAGTACTAGCTGCTCTTCGCCTACCTCCTCTTTGAGAGTTTTGGTAGACGGAGCTGAGTTACTCTTTCTACCGACCGAAGAGAAGACCCCCGACGGTCCAGGACGGTCATCTGGTCAACGGAGAACAAGATTCACTCTCCATCGCCACACGAAGAACCCAGCATTAAACAAAGGGAAGATTCAGACATCCTCCCTCCCTTGTAACTGGAAAAGAAGGAAGAGTAGTTCTTTTGGTCGTAATCGTTTCGCTTGAATCAAGGAAATCTTTTACAGCTAAAACCACTTTCTCCGACCACCAAGTTTTCCGGCCCCTACAATATGTCCACTGCAGCAAAATTTTCCTTGTTGTTAAACCTGTACACCAAGAACAAAGAAGAAAGTTAACCAAAAATGTAAATCTAAAAAGAGAATAACTTACCGTCCCTCCCCGGCAATGGCGCCAAAATTTGATTGAGGCTTTACCTGCACATAAAAAAAAAATACAGAATTTTAGAACTTTAAGAATAGAATGTGCAAGTACTCAATTCTACAACTATAGTAAGTGGCTATGCGGGTCGTGATCCACAATGAGGGACTAGCGATGGAAGCTTTATACAAGTTCTCTTTTAAGTTACAATTAATGGTTAAAGACATCTTTTTAGTTCTTTAAAAGAAAAGAAAAATAAGTTAAAATTAAGTTAAGAAGAAAGTGATAGATTGAGAAGGCGGAGAAAATGGAAAATAGATTTATACAAAGAAATTAAAAAGAGTGATAAAAGAGTTAGGAGATTATGGTGATCTAAACTAAAAAATTAAAAGACAAAACTAAATATTACTTACCTATTTAGTGCTCATATACCTTGGACCTGTATCGACGATGTACCTTTGTTTGAAGGCGAGCAAAGTATGACAAATAAGATCTTTCCCATTCTCGATTTACACTATAAAATGAAGGGGCAAGCTACACTACCATAGAAATGGATATCTATCACCATAAGCCATTAACGACAGTTGCAAGGGCAAGGCAACTTCGAGGCTATCGGAGTCATTTGGATTCACAAACAAAGAAGAGGGAAGCAAATAAAAATAAGAATAGAAGAGAAAAGAAAACTTCAATTCGATTCAAATAACAATGAAAGAAAAGATTACTTACACCGGTGTCACCCTCAGTATAAGCTTGTTCTCCTTCCTCCATGAGAATCTCCTCTCCTCTCAGTTACATAAAGAAAATAAAATTACATAAAAGAAAACTAAAAACCTAAGTTACAAACTATAGAATAGCCTAACTTCTATCTATGCTTGGTCGTTCCCTGTGATCTCTGAAAAACCCAGTATTTATAAGTAAACCCAACGGGGGAGGGCGTACGAAGATCGGGAGAGCAAACGCTCCCCAATTGACCTAACCAAGCCTGGGAAACGCGGGTTTGACCGCGTCGAGGCCATGGTGTGGCCAGGTGGCCACACCTGGTTGGTGGTACTCCCTAGTTTACTGATATGCCTTTATTTCCTGCAGGTTTTC
Organism: Agave tequilana; assembly: GCA_038442645.1. Lineage (NCBI taxonomy): Eukaryota > Viridiplantae > Streptophyta > Magnoliopsida > Asparagales > Asparagaceae > Agave > Agave tequilana. The sequence goes on along the minus strand of JAVJIF010013913.1, from coordinate 60,541 downwards.
CCGTTTTAGCTCCTGGATTTGAAGAAATGGCCTTTGATCTTTGGCTTTAACTAATTGATTTGGGAAGATTCATTTTAACCGGTTTTTAATCTCTCTGATTTGCCACAATCTGCCCTGATTTGCTGAATTCAAATTAATTCAGAATTTTGATGGGTTTATGGGCTCGTTTCTCTTTCCTTTCCTTTAGCAATGGGTCTGCATATAAATTAGACAATAATTAGGATTTAAAGTAGAGTTTATTATATAATAAGTATGAGAATGTGACAATGAATGTGCAATATCAGTGACCGATCAATCGACCACGGTCGAGCGATGTGGTCGACTGACTAGCATACATTCTGTTTCTATTGGAGTCATTCAACCAACCCGTCGACCGAAGGAAGAAGTCAGTCGACCAGGTTCTCCTGTTGGGATTCGGACTCATTTCTGAAAAAGAGTCGAACCCAATTTTGGTTTTTAAAACTCCAGGACTCTCTGGCTATAAATAAAAGGGTAAACCCCCATGAATTGTATCCCAAAAAAAACTTGTAATTAATTGTTGAATCAATAAAATCTCTCTCTCCCTGGCCTCTAGGATGTAGGCAAATTATCGAATCTCGTTAAATATTATATTTGAATTTCTCCTTTGTTTATTGTTCTTGTCTTTTGGGTACTTCTCTGGTGCATTTCTCTCTGTTGATTAGGGTTTCTAATTGGTTATTACATCACTCGCGCAGCAAGTGGTATTAGAGCTTCTCAGGTTCATCATGGGATCATGTGTCGATTCTAGATGCTTTGATGGATGTTTGGCGGAGATCGTGCGTCGATCTCGGAGTAGTGTTGGGACTAATTGTGGAATCATGTTTTGATCTCCAAACAGCATTTGATTGCTCGAGGAATCAAATTTAGTGGAGTAGATCAATTTGGGAACTCTCCTAGGGTTACACTTTAAGGTAAAGACTCTATCTTTATCTAGTTTTTTTTATCTAACTCTGTTTGTTTTCCACATTGATTTTGAGAAACCTATTGAGAAGATGGTTGGAGGTAGTACATCTACAGTGAAATCCATAAATTCACATCCATTGAAGATTAATGTGGTAAAGTTTGTTGGCAAGAACAACTTTGGGATGTGGAGATGTGAGGTGATGGATGCATTGACGGTGTCAAAACTCGAAGAAAATCTATGGTTGGAGAAAAAGCCCGAGGCTACTTCTGAAAGGGATTGGGATAAAATGAATCGAACGGCGTGTGGTTTGATAAGGTCTTATTTGACACAAGACATCAAGTATCATGTGTTACTTGAAACATTTGCAAGGCAATTGTGGAAGATCCTAGAGAAGAAATATCTGATAAAGAGCATCGAGTCGCATTTGCAATTAAAGAGGAGGTTTCATCGCTTCCAAATGGAGAGGACTCTCCATTGATGAACACATGAATAACTACACCAAGCTTCTTACAGATTTAGTTAACGTAGATGTGAAGATCAAAGAAGAGGATAAGGCGGTGATTCTTTTGAATTCTCTTCCTGACGAAGAGTATGAGACCTTTACCCTAACTTTGATCAATGGTAGACAAACACTTAACTACAGTGATCTGTCGGCTGCTCTTGAAAATTATGAAGTAAGGAGAAGGACAAGCTGTCTTCTTCTAAGGGCACATCAACAGAGGCATTAGTGATAAAAGGCAGGATTTCCAATCAAAAGGGCAAAGGTGATCGTGGAGGATCAAAGTCTAGGCCAGATTTTAGAGATCTGAAGAAGAATCAGTGCGCCTTCTGTAAAAAGCTAGGGCATTGAAAGATTAATTGTCCAAAGACCAAATGTAAGAGGAAAGAGTCAAAGACTGAGGCAAATCTCGCACAGGTGGTTAGTACTCACGCCAGTACTTCACAGGCAGGTTGATCGGACTCAGACTCATCGGTATTCTCTTTCTCTGTTACTGCTCTTATTGTTGGTTACTCTGAGACTCTGAGTGAATCTTAGATACTGGAGATACTTATCATGTATGCTCAAATAGAGATTGGTTTTCTAGCTCTAAGAAGCTAGATGTATGTTTTGTTGTCATAGGTGATGATCGCCCATGTAACATGAAAGGAATATGTACAGTCCAGATCAAGAAGTTTGATGGGATGGTGCGAGAATTGAAGGAAGTGAAGTATGTACCTTAACCTAAAAAGAATCTTATCTTAGTTGGTGCATTGAAAACATTGGCTCTTGAGGTATCTATAAGAGATGGCGTTCTCAAGAAGGCTAAAGGCTCAATGGTGGTGTTGAAGGGCATCCACTGAAATAATCTCCACTACTTGAAGGGTAGTCAAATTATAGGTCATGTGGCAACTTCTACAGATTCAGATGATGATTCAACCAGGCTGTGACATATGAGGCTCAGACATATAGTTGAAAAGTCTTTGTAAGCTCTTGTAAAGCAAAGTCTGTTGAAAGGTGCCAAAACCTGCAAATTGAAGTTTTGTGAACATTGCGTCATCGGAAAGAAAATCAAGGTGAAATTCGGCACAACAACTTACTACACCGAGGGGATTCTGGATTCACACCGATATTTGGGGACCTGCCAAGACTACATCGCTTGGAGGTCATCGGTACTTTGTCTCTTTTATTGATAATTTATTTAGACATTGTTGGATATATTCCATAAGACAAAGATTAGAAGCCCTAGTTATGTTGGTGAAGTGGAAGGATATGATGGAGAAACGGACTGGTAGGAAGATTATGGAGCTCCAAATTGGTAATGTTGAAAGATACAAGAACCAATTCCTACAATTTAGCCAGAACATTGGTATTGGTACTCACTTTACAAATGTAATATATTGGCTAAGAAAATCAACCGTTCCTTGTTGGAGAAGGCTTGTGTTTGTTTTCTAATGCACGATTAAACAAATTGTTTTGGGCTGAGGCGATTATATATGCTAGCCATCTCATAAATAGACTGTCATCGACTGCGGTAGAAGGTAAAACTCCACTGAAAGTTTGGTCAAGAAAAGCTGCTCAAGATTATGATTTGCTGCGGGTATTTGAAAGTCCAGCCTACTTTACTGCCAAAGACGGTAAGATAAATTTGTGAGCAAAGAAGTTCATATTTTTGGGTGTCAAAAGGAATATGAAAGGCTACAAGTTATGGGACCCCGAAAACAAGAAGATTTGTTGAGTATACATGTAACACTTGATGAGACTTCATTATTGAAGTATGTCGTCTCTCAGTAGGTGGAGAGATTGAAGACCAAGGATGTATCACAATGGGTGGAGATCGATGCTACTCCACCACCTCCAGTTGGTTCGGTATCAGTATGGACTTCACTGGATGTGACACCGGGTGGAGATCATGTAGCTAGATTTGATGTTGAAAAGGTTGAAGACATTGATAAGAATGTCAAATTATTTGCAACTATTGGAATCAAGATAAAATCACGAAAGTGGATAAAAAAAGCATGAATCTGAAGTTGGTGAGCGTGACAAGCTCAAATTGAAGGTCGTTGTTCTCCAGGACGGTATTGGTAAGGAGTTTCATATGACTCAGCCAGTTTGGTTCACTGCTGAAGATTTAGTCGCAGTTGCTTGAGCTTGGTGGAGCTCATTCAATGAACTTCGGATGGCTTGATCCCTTGGGCAAGGTTCGTAGGCAGCCACATAGGCGCAACCATTTGGTAATGCAACCCATATGAAGTTATTTGGTGTATTTGACTTCTCAAGAATTGGCAGCGGAAGCTGATTTGAACTTCACGTAGAGGTGAAGAGTTGGACCTTATATAGAGGTAAAGTATTATGATCTCAATGAACATTTGATCTTCTAGTGAGAAGATAATTGAGCTTGCATAAAGGGGGCGTACATCCAGTTTATTAAGCCGATGTTAGTATATGGTGTGCTCAACTTATATTTGGTTGGATTATCTTGAAGACATTTGGGCTGGAGTGTCAGTCAATTGGAGTCAGTGTTGGCTCATGTTGGGTTCTTCTTGAGGTCATTTGAAATGGTGTTCCATTCAGTTGCTAAGTTGTAGACACGTTCGTTGGTCAGCTCATATGGTGTTGATTCTCTTCGGTGAATGATTAGTCTTTAATATTGCATATTTCATACTACACTTTCACACTTAATCTTAATAAAATTATATTTAATAATGGGTGTTTCTCCTTGTTTCTAGGTCCATGGCTTAAAGAAGAAGAAAGGCTCAAAAACTCCAACATATTTGAGGATTTTTAGAACTAAAAGAGAAGCCCACACATAAAGCCCAAATCTGCTGAACCAGGGAGCAGAAGTCAACAATATGGACACACCTACAGGCCATCCATACTGGCACCAGTCTGCTGGAGCTAGTGCCAGTAGACTGGCGCCAGTATGGCCGCGAAAACGCGGCCTAGGCTGCGCTTCTGCGACAATCCTGGCACCACTCGAGTGGTGCCAGGGGCCATACCTCCCACGTGATGTCCCATGCCCCTCTTTGCTATAAATAGCCCCTGGACTTCTAGAGCAAAAGATATGTAATGTTTTAGGGTAGCTTCATCTCCATTTTGTTGTTTAGGGTAGTTTAAGATAGTGTTCTTCTTCCTCCTTTGTATTTTTCATTTCTTATAGATCTTGTAATATGAGAGAAAGTGGTACATGGTTGGGAAGTAAGAGTGCTTGTAATAGAAGGTGACAATTTATGAAAAGTGCTCTCTTAACTTATCTTTGTTTTCTTCTCTAACTCCTTTTACATGTTTAGCTAATCTTTTCTCTCATGGCAACTAACTACTAACCACAAACTAGTCTAACTTCTTATTTGATAATACACATGAATATAATAGCCTCTACTTGGCCTTGCTCTTGCAAGAGCCATTGATGGCTCATGATGATGGATTCTAACACTCTAACATCTAACTCTCTAACAAGCTTACATTACTTTATTTCATGCTAACTCTTGTTGGGTTTTGATGGCTTAAGGGTAGCTTGCACTTGTTGGTTGAATTTGGATGTGAAAGTTGACATATGGGTCATGCTTTGAAACGCTCTTGAACCAAGGACTAGTGATAGCTAATGATACATGTGAGGTAACTATCACTAAGAGGTTAGCATGTTAGTGGAGTCATTAGTAGTTAGTAGCCGTGGGTTTTCTTGGTTTTTCACTTTGTTTTAGAAATACTATCAAAAACCAAAAATATATCTTTTCTATGTTTCCCACTTCTTTGCGTTTCACTGTACTTCTCTTTTCATTCTTTATTTTCTTTTCTTTTTATTCTTTTAAACATTAAAGAACCGTTAACATACACGTGAACAAACCTTGTAAGTTTCTATTACGTCCTGTGTAACCCTCGGTTTTCGATATACGTATGTCATTACTGGTGTTTGGTGATGATTTAATTATCCTGATAGTCGGATTGAGGTCATTTCAGTTCAAAATATCAATTTCCATTATTTTGAATTTTTCGAGATTTTTGGAATATTTTTGGAAATTATTGGAGAAGAATCTCAATTCGGGGTCGATCGGTAACATAGGCTGACTCTGAGATTTTTAATTAACAATCAGGGATGAATTTTAGAAATTTGACTTTACAACAATGTTCAGGATGACATCTTCTATTTTTTAGAATTTTTGAGGATTTTCCTGAATTAATAGAGTTTAATCAAATAAAATAATATTTAAATATTATTCAAAAAGAAAAGAATGAAATTAAAATTAAAATAAAATAAAAAAATTAGAAAAAAAAACGCATGTGTTGCAGGTTTCAAACCCAAACCCATGCTATATAGAATTGAATGCTCTAACCAACCAGCTAACTTTGGGTCTTATTACCAAGAGATAAGCAATTCTATTTGAACTTCCTTGGCTTATCCTTTTTATTCTCTCCAATGACACACAATAAAACCAAACTGTTTTTTGATGTTCCAGTCCTCGAACTCGCGCCTCCTTCCCAACATTCAATGAACACACCACTTGGGCATTTTGATCTTTGGCTAGAAACCACACGTTATTCATTTAAGATTTTCTGCTTCATCTTCTTCTCCCCAGCAAACACACGTCCACGTTCTCCACTCCTCCCCACGTTCTCCACTCCTCCTCCCAACTGCACCCACCTTACCCACGACCTTACCTGTGTCTTCCCCTCTCTCACATTCCATTCTCCCTCTATCTCTCACTTACGTTTCTCTTTCCCCTCCCTCTATATAACCCCCAAGCCTCCTCCTCCATGCATCACTCCATGGTTTCCCCTCCTTCCTCTCCCTTTGGCTTGCACCACTGTCAGAGCACCAGCAGCTCCTCAGGCCGAGCTATGGCCGTCCACGCTCCGTCGGCAAGCGTGAGGAGACCTACATCCTTTTTGGCGAGCTCCATGGGCCATCATCCTCCGCGAGCTCCACTGTCGACGGCAGCCCCCTCGGTCGAGTCGAATCCCCGGAGCTCCATCTCCCCGCCGGTGAGCGCAAGATCCTGAGCACCACATCTTCTCCGTCGGGAGCCCCTCTCTCCAGTCTCCGTGATCTCTGACAGCAACCGATCCTCTCCGGCGAGCCTCCGTCGTCGTCCGTGAGATCCGCCGTCGACGGCCGCGCATGACCCCATGGCGGCGCACACACCTTGCATGGGCATGAGCACCTTCTCTCCCAAGACTCTAAGGTGTTGGAAGAAGATTCAGACTAAAAGGAAGCGTTCCGGGTAAGTTACTTTGCGTTGTCGTCGATTTTTGTTATTGTTGGCATTTCATGGAACACATAACATGCACTAGTTTAATCACTATTTCACCATGATAATCTTATTTTAAAATTGTAATAAAAATATGTAGGGACATTCAAGACATGTCTCCTAATTATCATAATTTTTAATTTAATTTTAAAATTTATTTTAATCAAAAAAAGAAAAAGAAAAACTCTCGGCCTCTTGCCGAGAGCAGCCAGGCCTGGCCAAGACCTGGCCTGGTCTAGCCAGCCCAGCCAGACCTGGCCCAGGCCAGCGGGTCTGGCCAACAGACCAGGGTTTGGGTCTGTTTTACAGACCCGACCCAGCCCTATTTATAAAAAAAAAAAGAAAAAGAGAAAAAGAAAGAAAGGAAAAAGGAAAGAAAGAAAAAGAAAATAAATAAATAAATAACATAGAAATAAAATGTGTAGAATTTTACTGTAGCAAACTAGACCCAAACCTATTACTGCAGCAACAGACCCGTTAAGCTTTTTATTTATTTTTATTGATTTTTAGGTTTATTTTAATTCAAAAAATTTCAGAAAATTCACAGAAAATTTCAAAAAATTCACAGAAAATCACAAACTAAATTTGAAACTCAGTAAAATTATTTTTATATAATATAACTTAGAATAACATGATATTAAATATTTTTGTAGTTACTATTCATTGATATTTTATCTAAAAATGACCAATAAATGTCTAAATACCACAAAAAATATGAAATTCATAATTCAGTAATATGTAAACATTATACATCAATTTATTATTTTATTCATATATTTTATCATGAAAATATATTTTTAAATAGTTGCTATAAATTCAAAAATTAAATTATTTTTAAATATTAACCAACCAAAATTATAATAAATAGTAAAAATTAATTTTTATCACTTAACTTATCACTGAATAGATAACACGTCAAGTCTCTAATTAATTCACACAATATTTAGGCCGCGAATTTTACCCAAAGCCAGTTGCAGTTACGGGAATTAAGACTCCAACAACATCAGGCAAGTGTACACGATTCTCCTCTCGTTGACTTTCATCTTGATCTTAATTCTACCTCTTAATTATGAATCATGGTTATCAATCACATGATCATCAGCATTATCCTGTGATCATAATTACATATCAGCTTTCTCTTTCGAATATATGACTAATTATTCTTGTATTCTTGATATTATTACCTGTACCGTCTCGTGATCATGTTACATTGCCTTACATATCGTATTCTCATCTCGTTCCTGTACAAACTGCATTCAACTTAAAGTTGCATGATTGCTTGTATGTGGTAGACTAATTTATTGACGTGAAGTTTATAGTGATCATGACAAATACTGTGATTTGGATCTTGAGGTTAACTGGATAATAATGAAGAAAGATTGATAGTTAAAGATTGAATATCGATTGATATTGTGATCCTGATATTACTGGAAATTAATCAAGAAAATTAACCATTATATTCTGAGTAATTATTCGAGGATATCTTATTAGATTATGGACACATGATCTTGACCGTTTTACTTTGACATTTAGATTACATGTTACTGATACTACTTGCACTACTTTGCATGCATCTGGTATCACTTGCACAACTATATATTTGTCACATGATATTGTCGCTGTCTACATCGTCCCGTGATTTTGATACACATTGTGTTCACTATCTAATGCTGATATTCTTGGTACCGATTCATGATCCTGTAATACTGAGTAACACACTATTTTGCATTTGCATTTATTAATAAAATTAATCAAGCCGGGGTTATTGGGGTAGACTGTAGCAGGAGAAATCCAGGGAGGTGTACTTGGAAGGGTGACCCCTTGTGGGTTTGGATGCCACACGTTATCTTGATATTTATGCGCGCTCCTGTTATTACATGTTACATAATACCTGAGTACAGTGAACTATTTCTCCCTGTTATCAGGATCCACTAACGCATCACTTGTTTGATATGCAGTTGTCCTGTGGGATGGGGCACAGGATGGTTGCATTAGTTAGAGTAATAAAATATGCTAGACATATGCACTTGCATCATATCCTCCATTGTCTTCAGTGATTTAGTACCTGACATGTATTTTTAAGATACTGACACTTGACTCATGTGACATGCATTGTCTTGACTACATGACATTCCTGGACATACCATGTTATTTTACCTTGTGATCTTGAGTTCTTATGATCTTGTGATTATGTTACATGACAGTTACTTGTCCAGGATGTCTTATGTTCATTATATACATGTCACACCATATATGCACGATCTTATTGTACATAAGCTATCTTCTCAATTATTCCTGTTATTATTATTATCTTCAGTTCTCGATACTGCCAAACATATTGTGCTTATATCCTACTTATTGTTACTACATTTTCATATTCTCTCTTTTATCGTTTTTTTTCCTTCGTGTACTCTTGCTAGTCCGCTTCTGACGGACCTTTATTATATTTTTCAGTATTTAGATCTGGAAAGCTGGTATAGAGAGTTGTTCGTAGATCATGTTCTAATTTCGCTGTTCTCCAGTGAGTTCAGTTTTCTTCTTGACTTATTTTATTCAGATATAGTGGATGATATTATTTATGATTTAGTTTTTTTCATATATGTTATTTTATCCCTGTGCTTGGTTGTATGTGCATATATGTGTACTATCTTGCTTATTATTGACAGCTTAAGGTACTCATAGAAGAGATTTCACTCTTCGTGAGTATCTGCTGGCCATCGTCACGTACTTGAATTCCGTATTTTGGGAAGCAGGGCTTGACATGATTTTGTTGGTATCAGAGCCAGGTTAGTTATATGCCATATATGCAATTAGGCCACGTATATGATAATCATCTGCGAAATTATCTGAGTAAACAGTCATTGACTCCCTTCTCTTACTCCATACTTGTACAATCGCCCCGGAACCCTTAAACCGTCACCCTACTGTGACTCTTCCATCCATATAGTCGTCATATCTAGTTTATCCTGCTTGATCATGTCTGGTTAGACTACTTTTAGTTTAGATTGAGGATAGATATATTGAGGATTTAACTTAATTATTTGGACGAAGAAGAATAAATAAAGAGGATCATTATCGAATTATCTAGCAGTTAATTTTATGAGAAATTTTGGATCTGAAACTTTTGAGACACATGTCTACATGGGAATCATGGTGAGATGATGGACTTAAAAAATAATCATGCCTGAATTAAATAATGATCAGATCACATCCATACATACTGGATTTAGGGCATGGATCTTGGAGTGATAATCAGATCAATAAATGAAACTATTGCCTTGGGCGAAATATGACTATACCTTGGATCAGATTGCTTGGATTTAGTTTTTGAAGGTTAGGACCTTGAAGTTTTCAGACCAAGTAATATTTTAAGAATATCTATCATAATTTGAGATTGTTGAGTTAATCCTATGACTCTTAAGAACATTGTAATTGGAATACCTTGATAATTTTGTGATCTTCTATTTGAGAATCATAGATGAAAGGAGGAAATAGATATATCTAAATTCTTATAAAGATTAATGAATTTAAAACTCAACTTTATAATTGTTATTGCCACTGGTTACATTATATTCATTATCTGTCACTAATGATTTTTCAATAGTAACGGTGGGATCTGAGATTTGTGTTACTATGATACTGATGACCTTAAGGATTTGATCTATAAATGGTTAGAGTAACCTTATCAGACGAACATGACTATAGTGAATCGGGAGACTAAAGTTATATGATCAATTATGAACTCTGGAAAGTCAATTCGATCCCCAGACTTATGGTGATGAATATGCTAGATCATGACTCATGGTTGACTTGGTACTGAGTTATATCATATTGACACTGCTACGGATCTGGGACAATCCTAACTCATGCAGAGGTGGCTTCAATTCATATGTCGATGTCAGGCCAAATTTTGAGGACGAAATTCTTTTTATAAGGTGAGTAGGATTGTTACCCTCGGTTTCCGATATACGTATGTCATTACTGGTGTCTGGTGATGATTTAATAATCCTGATAGTCGGATTGAGGTCATTTCATCTCAAAATAACATTTTCCATTATTTTGAATTTTTTGAGATTTTTGGAATATTTTTGGAAATTATTGGAGAAGAATCTCAATTCGGGGTCGATCGGCGACATAGGCTGACTCTGGGATTTTTAATTAAAAATCGGGGATGAATTTTGAAAATTGACTTCACAACAATGTTCAGGATGATATCTTCTATTTTTTAGAATTTTTGAGGATTTTTCTGAATTAATAGAGCTTAATCTAATAAAATAATATTTAAATATTATTCAAAAAGAAAAGAATGAAATTAAAATTAAAATAAAATAAAAATTAGAAAAAAACTGCATGTGTTGCAAGTTTCGAACCCAAGCCCATGCTGTATAGAATTAAATGCTTTAACCAACCGACTAACTTTGGGTCTTATTATTAGGAGATAAGCAATTCTATTTGAACTTCCTTGGCTTATCCTTTTTATTCTCCCCAATGACACACAAAAAAACTAAACTGCTTTTTGATGTTCCAGTCCTCGAACTCGCCCCCCTTCCCAACATTCAATGCACATACCACTTGGGCATTTTGATCTTCAACTAGAAATCACACGTTATTCATTTAAGATTTTCTGCTTCATCTTCTTCTCCCCAGCAAACACACGTCCTGCTCCCTCTTCTTCCTCCCCACGTTCTCCACTCCTCCTCCCAACTGCACCCACGTCCCCCACGACCTCCACCTGCGTCTTCCCCTCTCTCTCATGTTTCCTTTCTCCCCCTAGCTCTCACTTACGTTTCTCTTTCCCCTCCCTCTATATAAACCCCAAGCCTCCTCCTCCATGCATCACTCCATGGTTTCCCCTCCTTCCTCTCCTTTTGGCTTGTACCACTGTCAGAGCGCCAGCAGCTCCTCAGGCCGAGCTATGGCCGTCCACGCTCCGCCGGCAAGCGCGAGGAGACCTACATCCTTTCTGGCGAGCTCCATGGGCCATCATCATCCTCCGCGAGCTCCACAGTCGACGGCAGCCCCCTCGGCCGAGTCGAACCCCCGGAGCTCCATCTCCCCGCCGGCGAGCGCAAGATCCCGAGCACCGCATCTTCTCCGTCAGGAGCCCCACTCTCCAGCCTCCGTGATCTCTGACAGCAGCCGATCCTCTCCGGCGAGCCTCCGTCGTTGTCCGCGAGATCCACCGTCGACGGCCGCGCATGACCCCATGGCGGCGCACACACCTTGCGTGGGCATGGGCCCCTTCTCTCCCAAGACTCTAAGGTGCTGGAAGATTCAGACTGAAGGGAAGCGTTCCGGGTAAGTTACTTTGCGTTGTCGTCGATTTTTGTTATTGTTGGCATTTCATTGAACACGTAACATGCACTAGTTTAATCACTATTTCACCATGATAATCTTATTTTAAAATTGTAATAAAAATATGTAGGGACATTTAAGACATGTCTCCTAGTTATCATAATTTTTCATTTATTTTTAAAATTTATTTTAATCAAAAAAAAAAAAGAAAAACTCTCGGCCTCTGGCCGAGAGCCGCCAGGCCAGGGCCAGGCCAAGACCTGGCCTGGTCTGGCCAACCCAGCCAAACCTTGCCCAGGCCAGGCCAGCGGGTCTGGCCAACAGACCCAGGTTTGGGTCTGTTTTACAGACCCGACTCGGCCCTATTTGTAAAATAAAAAAAAGAAAAAGAGAAAAAGAAAGAAAGGAAAAAGGAAAGAAAGAAAAAGAAAAAATAAATAAATAACATAGAAATAAAATGTGTAGAATTTTACTGTAGCAAATTAGATCCAAACCCATTACTGTAGCAACAGACCTGTTAAGCTTTTTATTTATTTTTATTGATTTTTAGGTTTATTTTAATTCAGAAAATTTCAGAAAATTCACAGAAAATTTCAGAAAATTCACAGAAAATCACAAACTAAATTTGAAACTATAAAATTATTTTGATATAATATTACTTAGAATAACATGAAATTAAATATTTTTGTAATTACTATTCATTGATATTTTATTTAAAAATCACCAATAAATTTCTAAATATCACAAAAAATATGAAATTCATAATTCAGTAATATGTAAACATTTTACATCAATTTATTATTTTATTCATATATTTTATCATGAAAATATATTTTTAAATAGTTGCTATAAATTCAAAAATTAAATTATTTTGAAATATTAACCAACCAAAATTATAATAAATAGTAAAAATTAATTTTTATCACTTAACTTATCACTGAATAAATAACTTGTCAAGTCTCTAATTAATTCACACAATATTTAGGCCACAAATTTTACCCAGAGCCGGTTGCAGTTACGAGAATTCAATCTCCAACGACATCAGGCAAGTGTACACGATTCTCCTCTCGTTGACTTTCATCTTAATCTTAATTGTACCTCTTAATTATGAATCATGGTTATCATATCGCATGATCGTCAACACTATCCTGTGATCATAATTACATATCATCTTTTCTCTTCCGATTATATGACTATTTATTCTTGTATTCTTGATATTATTACCTGTACCGTCTAGTGATCATGTTACATTGCCTTACATATCATATTCTCATCTCGTTCCTGTACAAACTGCATTCAATTTAAAGTTCACGATTGCTTGTATGTGGTAGACTAATTTATTGATGTGAAGTTTATACTGATCATGACAAATACTGTGATTTGGATCTTGAGGTTAACTGGATAATAATGAAGAAAGAATGATAGTTAAAGATTGAATATCGATTGATATTGTGATCCTGATATTACTGGAAATTAATCAAGGAAATTAACCATTATATTCTGAGTAATTATTCGAGGATATCTTATTGGATTATGGACACATGATCTTGACCATTTTACTTTTACATTTAGATTACATGTTATTGATATTACTTGTACTACTTTGCATGCGTCTGGTATCACTTGCACAACTATATATTTGTCACTTGATATTGTCACTGTCTACATCGTCCCATGATTTTGATACACATTGTGTTCACTATCTATTGCTGATATTCTTGGTACCGACTCATGATCCTGTAATACTGAGTAACACACTATTTTACATTTACATTTATTAATAAAATTAATCAAGCTAGGGTTATTGGGGGAGACTGTAGCAGGGGAAATTTAGGGAGGTGTGCTTGGAAAGGCGACCCCTTATGGGTTTGGATGCCACACGTGATCTTGTTATTTATGTGCGCTCCTGTTATTACATGTTATATGATACCTGAGTACAGTGAACTGTTTCTCCCTGCTATCAGGATCCACTAACACATCACTTGTTTGATATGCAGTTGTCCTGTGGGATGGGGCACAGGATGGTTGCATTAGTTAAAGTAATAAAATATGCTAGACATATGCACTTGCATCATATCCTCCATTATCTTCAGTGATTTAGTACCTGACATGTATTTTTAATATACTGACACTTGACTCATGTGACATGCATTGTCTTGACTACATGACATTCCTGGACATACCATGTTATTTTATCTTGTGATCTTAAGTTCTTGCGATCTTGTGATTATGTTACACGACAGTTACTTGTCCAGGATATCTCATGTTCATTATATACATGTCACACCATATATGCACGTTCTTATTATACATAAGCTATCTTCTCGATTATTCTTGTTATTGTTATTATCTTCAGTTCTCGATACTGCCAAACATATTGTGGTTATGTCCTACTTATTGTTACTACATTTTCATATTCTCTCTTTTATCATTCTTTTTCCTTCGTGTACTCTTGCTAGTCCGCTTCTGACGGACCTTTATTATATTATTCAGTATTTAGATCTGGAAAGCTGATATAGAGAGTTGTTCGTAGATCATATTCTAATTTCGCTGTTCTCCAGTGAGTTCAGTTTTCTTCTTGACTTTTTTTATTCAGATATAGGGTCTGTTTGGATTTAAGGAATTGGTGTGAAGTGAGGAAGTAGGAAGTAAGATTTATTTCCTTTAGGAAAAAGGGAAATGAGTAGTAAGTTTTCTGGTGTTTGGATGGTTGTTGGGAAGTGTGGTTTGGAAAATGTTTTGTCGTTTCCGGTGTTTGGATGGTAATGAAAAGTGGAAATGGAAAAGTTGACCACAAAGTTGACCGCAAAATAATATTAAAATAAAAATTAATTAAGAAAAATAAAAAATAGATTGTAATTAGAATGCAAGTGAGATTTACATGACCAAAAAATTAACTATTTTATGCTATAACTTATTATAAATGAGATTTATATGACCACAAAATTAACTGTAGCACTCTGGAAGTGAGAAAATGGTTGTGTAAAAGAGAGATGAAAAAGGGAAAAGGGGGTTTTCTTATTTTCCTTTTCCGGTGTTTGGATAGATAGGGAAATGAGCAATTATACTTCCCCACTTCCTCACTTCACTCGGATTCCTTACATCCAAACACGCCCATAGTGGATGATATTATTTATGATTTAGTTTTTTTCATATATGTGATTTTATCCCTATGCTTGGTTGTATGTGCATATAAGTGTGCTATCCTGCTTGTTATTGACAGCCTAAGGTACTCATGGAAGAGATTTCACTCTTCGTGAGTATCTGCTGGCCATCATCACGTACCTGAATTCCGTATTTTGGGAAGCGGGGCGTGACATCCCGTCCTTATGTATTTGACTCGTTTTTAGCCTCTATGCTATAACGGTAGTATCGAAGAAGCCAAAGCACACACACTTTAAATCTTGATTTCAAAACATACACTTTTTTGTGCGCGGTTTTCTCCCGATCAAATTTTAGCGCCGTTGCCGGGGATGGGAACAGTTTGATTTTGTTGGCCCAGAGGCCTTCCACTCTAGTTTTGATGATGATTAACTTATGTAGTTATGTTTACTAATAATCTTGTGATTTTAGTTTCAGATCATTTAGCAAGATATTAGTTGGTGATTGCTTCAACAAGATGAGTTTTGAAGCCTTCACATGGTGATTCCAGAGCCCGAGCATCAAGATCATACCTTCACTCATTGGAGTCTAGCTCGTGATCACAGTTTAGACCAAGTCGACTTGAAGATGAAGATCGTCAAGAAGACTTAGGTATCCTAGTGTTTAGTGTGTTTAGATCCATTTGTAAAGCTTAGTATAGTTGATATGCTCAAGAGCACAACACACACAAGTTTTATGTTTTAGAATTGGTTTTCATGAATAGTTTAGATCAAAACAATTTTAAATGGTTTTTATGTATATTAGATGTGTTCGATATACATACATGCTTCATATCTTAAACAAACTTATTTTGATATGTCTATTCATGAGTTTTAGGAAAAATCAGATTTCCTATTGAAAAATCCAAGTTTGATAAAATACAGTTTTTGGTTTTTGGTAAAAATGATAAGACACAAAAATGTTTCAAATTGCTTGATATTTGAGTTGAAATTTTATCACATGTTTATATATCAATGCAAAATGATAAAACTATTTTTGTGTATTTTTAGAAGATTTATAAGAATTTTTAGAAATATTTTAACATGTTTTTCTGACCCAGTTTCTGACCCAGAACTGTGCTGACAGGCAAGGTCGGTCGACCGAGCCAGGATCCAGTCGACCGAGCGGTTGACCGACGTGCACAGCCTTGTGCATGACTGGTAGACACCATGGGCCGGTCGACCCGTCGGTCAACCGGACCAGAGAGCTTTGCTCTCTGTATCTGGGCGGTCGACCTGGCGGTCGACCGGGATGCCCCAACGGTCATATTTATGACCGTTGACGGTCGACCGGGCGGTCGACCGCCAGTTGTCAAGCTGAAAAATCAGCCTAACAGCTAGTTTCTTGGGGAGCCTATATATACCCCATTTCTTGGGGGTTTTGCACAAGATTTTTAAGAGCAAAAATTCTTACTTTTCTGAAGTGTTTTTACAAGTTTTAAAAAGTGTTTAGAGCTTAAAAGATTTCATCTTTATTGTTTTTCAAGGGTTTTATAAAATCAAAGAAAACTAGGTTTTTGGGATATTGTTTTGGATTTTCATTTCTATCATCTACAAGAGATTTCCCAAGTAGTTTTTCTTTGTTATTTGATTTCCAAAAACACCTTGATATCCACTTGAGCTATATCTTCTATCCTATTCTATTAGGATCTTTATTTTGTGGAAAAAGAAAATTGTTTGAGGTTGTTGTAGCCTCCAAATTGTAAACACCCTTGCTTTTGTTGTATCCCTCTTTGGCAGAGGTTGATCGGGTGATTGGTTTGCTCCCTCTTTGGTAGAGGTTGAGGATTGTGGTTTGCTCCCTCTATTGTGAGGTGGAGTTTGGTTGTTGGCTACGGGCCTTATCCCTCTTCGGTAGAGGTGGATTGTGGTTGTATTGCCTCGGTGGCATTGTAAGGTTGAGAGAGGAGTTCGGTACTCCTTAGTGGATTGGAAATCCTTCTCGGTGAAGGCGGGGACGTAGAGCTAGGGGCTCGAACCTCAGAACATATCTTTGTGTTTGCGTTTGATCCATTGCCTCTTAACCCTCTCTCTTTTATTTGTGCAAAGCATCATTCATTCATTCATATCTTATTACTTGCATTTGTGCCTTGCATTATTTCATATTGTTCATCTTTATATGCTTGGCTTGCTTGTGTGTGCCTCACTTATACTTAACCACAAGAGCTTCATATAGCACCTCAACCCTTATCTAGGGGAATCAAGAGGAGTTAGTCCAGAGCCCTTCACGGGGAATTCGGCTACACTAGTTGGTTGTATTAAGTGTGTTACAAATTTGTTTTAGCTTCCGCATTTAGTTTCTAGATTAGCCATACCACCTATTCACCCCCCTCTAGGTGATTTCAGATTTCACATTCTGGTTCACTTTTCTTCTTTGTTTTTGGTGTGCAGGTAAATTTTTTTTAGCATTGCAGAAGGCCGCACTCGCTTTGGTGTGGTTGGGTAAACTCTTGTATATTGCTATCTTCTGTTACTTTTTTTTTGTTTATATTACCTGTGCACTGTAATAATTTAAGGGACTAAAATACAGAAATTGGATGTTTTAAAATAGTTTAGAAATTTGCATCTAGGCACGTGTCGATTTCAATTCCAATATACTGTATTTTGTTCTTATATTGTTGTGATCTTAAAGGAGGTGTACATATTACATTGCATATAGCTTAGGACACACTTGAGTGATTTACTCACTTTTTGTTTTCATTCTTGTCTATATTGCACACGTACACGAATTGAAATTAAAGGCAAAACCAAATACAAGATAAGGTGGAGAAGTCATTACCCTTCCTTAGCCCAAAAATCACCTCCCCACTCACACAACCCAAGCCTAAATAAAATTTGCTAGACGTTGGCCCCTAGATATATCTCGAACTGATTTAGGAGATTAACCTAAAGGGAAAGTTGTTAGAATTTGAGTCTTGTCAAATCGGTGTCTAAGGTTGGGGATTGAGAGGCAAAACCTCAAAGAATGGTAGTTTGGCATAATTAGGCCCGTTGCTCCGGCACGGATACCTCCCGCTGATCTTGTCCCTACCTGACCGATTAACTTGTGATCAGATTCCAACAAGGTACCCCCCGTGGATAGTCTAACTAGTTAGGAGTCGTCTAGGTCTAAGTCGACCCTAGCATAGGCTTGTTTTCTTTTTCTTTATTTGTTTGTTTATTTTTTTCTTTTTTGTGAATTGTGAAATAGATTTTAACAACAACAATTTTTTTAATCTTAACATGAATCCACATTTCACACTGACCTTATTTAACTCGGATAATTCCAACCGGAATATGTACAACATGAACCAAGCATATATACCGGATTAGAATTATCCGACTCAATATGACTCATACCCCAATCCTATAACCAAGATTTTCAAGTAATTTTTACACTTCACAGAGTCAATGGGGATTCACCTCCCCCGAGTCAAACTTTCAACCGCCTTGTCCACAATTTTCAAAAAATTCATTCCCCGATTTTGGTTCATATACTCCTTTTCATGTTCCACTAACCGAAGAAAAATCTGATTTGGAAAGGAGTATGAAAGAGTCCCTACAACGAATTCAAAATTTGCTCAATTCACATCAAACTCCATACACTCTAGAATATCCAATTGAACAGAATTTTGAGCCAGAAAAGAGTGTGGAACTCTTTTGTGAAACTACAAAACAATTTCAAAATATGTGGGACTCCTCACCTTAACCAAACTTTCAAGAATCATCTTTTCCAGTCTCACCATTTCAAACTACACAACCACTATTTCTGGAAATGAATATGGAACTCTTGCGTTAGTCCGAGCAACAATCACAAAATCTAATGGACTCGTGACTTAGCCATAATTTCTAAAACCAACTTCCATACTCACCTTTTCAAGAAGAACCAATTCCAACGAGTATGGAAGACATGATTCAGACTCAAAATCCTGTTACTCGACCTATCAGTAGGTTAGACTCAATATTGAGTGAATTGATCAAAGAGAATGAGAAAAGTCTTTCTTGTCAACCTTTGACCAATCCTTATATCCCTAACCCTACTGATTGGACCCAAGAATCATATGATTTTGAAAATCAAGATTCAACTTCCTTACATTCATTTGAACTTGCACAAAATTTTGAAAACCACCTTGATATTTTGACAAGTTATCCCTTTTTAGAAATTGAAATTGATCATGAAGGTGATCCTAAATCTCATGTTGGTGATTCCATTTCACTTTTTGACTCAATAATGACTCCGGTATCTTTATCATATTTTTTCTCTATTCCGCAGTCAACATTGAATCTTATACCAGTACACCGTGAAATTGAATCACCAATATCATATGATCACACTTCATTGATGGGAAAGTGTGTGAACATCAATTCTTTGATTTGAACCCCATTTTTGAACCAATTTTGGCTCTTCCCTTTTGAATCTCAACTTGATCTGAGTCAAATTCTTGAGTCGGTATCGATTTTTGTTCCTATTCCATTTAAGTCCAAATCCATCATCTCCCAAAATCACACTTCATTGTTGAGAAAGTTGAAGAAATTGACTCAGTAATTATTTTTGAAAATGGGAAACTGGATGGAGGTAATTTTTTCAATAAGATCATAAAGTTTTCCAACATTTTACTGGGTTGTATTAGAGAGGTCATTGGTGGGTTGCTATAAGATTTACGATATTCTGATTGGGTAGCAACGCTTAGCCCAATCAGACCACCGCCAGAGCCACCACCATGAGGTAATCTTCCTTCCCTTTCTCTTGGTTTCATGTATATAAGCATTCACGATGCATTGAGGACAATGCATGAGATAAGTGTGGGGGAGGGTTTACTAACGTAGGTTGTTTTCACTTTTCTTTCTTTTACACTTCTTTTTAGAAATTTTTAAATTTTTTTCCTTTTGTATAGAAACTCTTTTACAAAACTTTTTGGAAATAAGAGAAATAGTTTTGATTTAATTTTAAGAAAATTAAGATTATCTTAGGAATTAGGAAGACCTAAAATTATGAATTCTTAAATCCAATCAAAATAATAGATCTTGTTTAAATTTTAGGATAAGAAAGTAAGATTAGAAAGATAATTTGATCTTGAATTTTTTGCCATAGTTTTATGCACACTTGCACAATTTTTTGGGATTGTAACAAAGACTAAAAATGCCATATTAAATATATAAATATGTCATATTAAATATTAAAAAAATGATAATAAAACCTCTTATTAAAGCTGGGTAGTTATGCCTCAGTAAGCATGATCATTCACGCCTAAAAAAGTGGACAAAAACGTAATAATCCCTTTAGTTTTATGGCCTTGTTTACTCGAGTCCTTAAGTCCGAGGGATGTTTTCTCATCTGGTACCCTAAGATCATTTGGTTTTGGAGTCACGGACTAAAGGCTCACTACCCGAGTAAACAAGAAAGTCTAAGAAAACTAAGAAAAAAATAATATATTGATAGAAATAAATGGCATGAAAGTTAGAATCAATATCTCAAGAATTTTCATAATTCACAAAGTGCATATTTTCTAAGAGTTTTATGAAAGATCAAAGAATCGATTCAATTTTAAGTTCTTGCATTTAATTTATAACAAGATTTTGTATTTTGACTTAGTTTAAGGAAGAATAATTTTCAGTTAACCTTTGACACTTTTCTCTCTTTCAAAATGCGTTTTCAAAATACTAACATTTGATTTCTTTCTTAAAGGATTTTGTGGGTGTAATCCGTTGAAAACCCTGAGGAGATAAAACTCCTCTAGGGAAAACCTAGAGGTTTAATGACTTGTTGCACATGCTCAATGCACTCGCATCACCTGTGAAAATGGTGTAATAATTTTCTTAGTTTTTTGTTTTTCTTGGAACGAGCAAAAGATAAGTGTGGGGATGTGATTAGTCTCCAATATTGCATATTTCATACTGCACTTTCACACTTAATCTTAATAAAATTCTGTTTAATAATGGGTATTTCTCCTTGTTTCTAGGTCCACGGCTTGAAGAAGAAGAGAGGCCCAAAAACTCCAACATATTTGAGGATTTTCTGAACCAAAAGAGAAGCCCACACATAAAGCCCAAATCTGCCTACAGGCCACCCATACTGGCACCACTTTGCTGGAGCTGGCACCAGTCTACTAGAGCTGGCGCCAGCAGATTGGGGCCAGTATGTGTAATCACCTAGAGGGGGGTGAATAGGTGACTAGCTAATTTAATGGTCAATTAATGCGAAATTAAAACTTATTTAATGCAAACTAAAACTTCTTAAGCTAAACACCAAGCATAACACAAGAGTGTAGCCGGATTTCCCGTGAAGGGCTCTGAACTAACTCCTCAAGATTCCTCTAAATAAGAGTTGAGGTGCCGCGTTGGCTCTCTTCGTTAAATACAAGTGTTAGCAAACAAACCCCAAGCATATAACAATATGAGCACAAATATATATCAAGCATATAAAGATGAAAGCAATATAAGCATGCAAGATATAAACAAGTAAGAGATAGAGAGAGAGCAATCGCAAACACGGGAGAATTGTTTCGAGATTCGAGCACACTTGCTCTACGTCGCCGTCTTCAACACTATGAAGTATTTCCACTAAAATCGATCCCACCGGATCACTCGGTGCCGCAACACCTACAAGACGAGTTCACACTTGAACTCCTTGGACTCTCTAGTCCCTCTCTTGTTCCCGAACACACCGCAAGCCCACAAGCTCGCCGAGGCCGCACCTCAAACACCGAGTTCCCACTAGAACCCGAAATAATGCGAACACACACGTCCTCCTTCTCAAAGTAAAAACGAAGTATTTAGTGATCACAACACTTTGATCACCTAAAAACAATATCACAATAACACTCCTAAAGGATGAATATATCAATGGATAGCTCAAGTGTTTGTGAGAAAAACAAGGATGGAACGTGTGGTGAAAAACACAAGAAATCACTTTGAAAAACACTCTTGATAAACTTCCCTTTTGATTGGAAATATTTGCTCTCAAATAAGTGGAGAAAACCTCTAATAGAGTAGGAAAAACTATCTTTAAAACTCTCCAAAAATCTAATACAAAACAGTCCAAGGAAGCCCCTTTAAATAGGCTTCTCAAAAACTAGCCGTTGGGGCTAAATCAGCAGCCCTGACGACTGTCGGTCGACCGGCCCGATCGAACGCCAACGATCAGAAATCTGACGGTTGGAGCCTCGGTCGGCTGGCCCAGTCGACCGTGGCCTGGAACAGAGAGCAGAGCTCTCTGCCGGTAGACCGGCCCGGTCGACCGGGGCTTTCCAGATAGTAGAAGCTCTCTGGCGGTCGACCAGGTCGGTCGACCAGCCCTCCAGCCAGAACTGGCGTGCACGTTTGTGCACGTCGGTCGACCGATTTCTAACTCAGTGGACCGGTCCAGTCGACCAGCAGAAGCCAGAAAACACAATTTAGGGATTTAAAAACTTGGTATTTTTCTTTTGATAAAATCCCATAAAATCTCTAAAAATCAACAAAAATAGTTTCAGTATTATACTTTGATAAACAAACATGTTTGAGTGAAATCAAGGCATGTTACAAACATTTTGAACTATTTTTGTAACTTAAAAATTTTGGCATAAAACAAAATTTGTATTTTTCCAAAATAGATTTTTCCAAAACTTCTCCAAATACAAAAACAAGATATTTTAAATACTTTGAAAGCATAGAGTGTATGGATATGATTCATTACACATACATGATGAAATATCTATGTTTTTGACAATAAGCACTAAAATGGTTATGGTTAAAACACATGTATATATGAAGTCCAAAAACCAAACCGGTATTTTTCCAAAATGAAAATCTTTTTATGAAAACTCATCTAAATCAAGAGTGTGTGTGTATATGGTATACTTGAGCAATCCACCAACTATTCTATCCTTTACATTTTAACTAAAAATGAAATCTTAAAAACAAACCTAGACTCAAGTCTTGATCTTGAAGGTCTTCACTTGAAGTCTTCTCATCTTCTTGACTTGATCCAAACATGATCCAACGAGCTAGACTCCTCTTGAGTACTTGATGTGGTCTTGATGCACAAGATCTTGAATCAAATCGTGCTTGCTCCAATCTTTGACTTTAAATCCTTTATTGAAGCTAAACACCAACTAAGATCTTGATCATAAATCTGAGACTAATTAAACACAAGATCATTAGTACTATAACTACATGAGTTGATCATCATCAAAACTAGAGTGATGGGCCTTTGGGCCAACAGTATGGCCACGAAAACGCGGCCTAGGCTGTGTTTCAGCGGCAATCCTGGCACCACTCGAGTGGTGCCAGGGGCCATACCTCCACGTGATGTCCCATGCCCTTCTTTGCTATAAATAGCCCCCTGGACTTTCAGAGCAGAAGATATGCAATGTTTTAGGATAGTTTCATCTCCATTTTGTAGTTTAGGGTAGTTTAGGTTAGTGTTCTTCTTCCTCCTTTGTATTTTTTATTTCTTGTAGATTTTATAATAGGAGAGAGTGGTACATGGTTGGAAAGTAAGAGTGCTTGTAATAGAAGGTGACAATCTAATAAAGGTGCTCTCTTAACTTATCTTTGTTTTCTTCTCTAACTCCTTTTATATGTTTAGCTAATTTTTTCTCTCATGGCAACTAACTACTAAATACAAACTAGTCTAACATCTTATTTGATAATCCACATGAATCTAATAGTCTCTACTTGGCCTTGCTCTTGCAAGAGCCATTGATGGCTCATGATGATGGATTCTAACACTCTAACATCTAACTCTCTAACAAGCTTACATTACTTTATCCATGCTTGTTCTTGTTGGGTTTTGATGGTTTAAGAGTAGCTTGCACTTGTTGGTTGAATTTAGATATGAAAGTTGACATATGGGTCATGCTTTGAAACGCTCTTGAATCAAGGACTAGTGATGGCCAATGATACATGTGAGGTAACTATCACTAAGAGGTTAGCATATTAGTGGAGTCATTAGTATTTAGTAGCCGTAGGTTTTCTTTCTTTTTCACTTTTTTTTAGAAATACTATCAAAAACCAAAAATATATTCTTTTCTATGTTTCACACTTCTTTGTATTTCACTGTACTTCTCTTTTCATTCTTTATTTTCTTTTCTTTTCATTCTTTCAAACTTTGAAGAACCGTTAGCATACACGTGAACATACCATGTAAGTTTCTATCACCTCCGTCCTTATGGATTTGACTCGTTTTTTCATCTATGCTATAACGGAAGTATCAAGGAAGCCAAAGCGCGCACACTTTAAATCTTAATTTCAAAACATACACTTTTATGCGTGGCTTTTCCCCGATCAGTGAAGTGTTGAGAAGGCATATATGGTGCATTCTGTTTGGATGGATGAGCTGAAATTTAGAATCATTACAATTGATATTGGAGTTTAGAGAGAGTTGTCTGAGGGGACTACAAACTAAAGTTGGATCTAGTGTGATCATTTGAAATTAATTGTAAGTGTGCTGGCGATTTGTTTGAAACCGGTTAGTCCGTTCAGCCAAGTCGAGATCGTGTGTCGATTTCGCCGAGAATCTGTGTCGATTTCGCCGCGTGTTCATTGGAGTTTAGCTCAGATTTGAAAAATCTTCATCGAGATGAAAAATTGTAGGGAGAGAGAAAATAAAAGCTTGATGGAAGAGTTTTTTAACTCATTAGAAGAGATTGCATAGAGATCGGAGTTCAAATGGAGTGAGAACGCAGTCCGCAGCGTGCCCGAACAGAGGCCGGCCGACTGCCCAGTCGACCGGCATGCACAACGTGCACAGTAGTAGCTCAGTCGACCGCCCGGTAGGCCGAAGCAAGGCATGGTCGATCGGTAAGGTCGATCGACTGGCATACATTATATTTCTGTTAGAGTTGGTCGACCGACCGGTCGACCGAAGGAAGAAGTCGGTAACCCGGTCGACCGACAGGCGAATCTGCTTCTTCCGTTGGGATTAGAACTTCGTGTCTGAAAAGGAGTCGAAGCCAATTGTGCTTTCCTAAAACTCTAGGATTCTCTGGATATAAAGAAAGGGTAGAACTCCATGAATTGTATCCCTAGAAAAATCTATAACTGATTATTGAATCAATAGAATCTCTCTCTCCCTTGTCCCGAGGACGTAGGTAAATTGCCGAACCTCGTTAAATATTGTGTTTGGTTTTCTTCCTTATTTATTGTTCTTGCCTTTTGGGTACTTCTCTGGTGCATCTCTCTCTATTGAATAGGGTTTCTCATTGATTGTTGCACCACGCGCGCCGCAAAACTAATATCAGTAAAGCTATTCACCTGTAGCACCCTCTAAATCACCTAAGAGCATGGTTCTCCCTTAACGGGCTTCCCAACTTTTCTGATCCACTCAGCAACACATTATAGTCAGCTACAAAGCGGCAAGGGAGGTTCAATGATGCTAGATGAGAATTTACTCCATAATTCTTCCTGCACATTCTCCCTAGTGCTTGCATAAACAGCACCAAGAATCCACTTATGTGTTGGCCATCAACCTTCATTTCAATGACCATAACTTGTCTATTACCCCCTAAGTAATTGTACCTTCACTCTCCTTGATCAACATGAGGTTAGCTGACGAAGCTATTGTATTGCTCAGAAGAAATTAAAACTACAAAATCTCCTTTCAATTATCGATCTTCTTGTCCCGGCATGTGGCCCAGTAGCGTCTCTGGGTTCTGAAGAGCTTCGCTCACGCACACGAGGGTTCGTGATCCGAATCTCATGCCGCACGGGCATCAGGTCGCCTTCATGCCACCCCCTCCTGTAATTAGCGAAAAAATATATAAATATATATGCATGAATAAGATAGAATGAAACATAAACAAATATCTTTATTCCACGACCTTGGCGACTTAAAAAATAGTTGGATAGATAAAAAGTCAAAATTAATTTTTATCATAAAAAAATTAGAAAAATCAAGAAGAATTGAAGATGTTTCATCTAGCTCTTATGAGTTTTCTGTTCCTCGTCTATGCATGTTTCTTTTAATATTTGGACCAACGTGTTTGTACTAGTTATATATGCTTATTTTCTAATTATTTAGTTAACTAGTCCCAACTTGCAATTGTATTTAGTGCCTCCACAACAACAATGAAGTTTACAAATAGGCTCTATCAACAACATTTGAGTTCTGAAAATTTCAATAGTAAATTCAATTCTTGATGAATTATTAATTAACCATAAAAATTGCACAAGTTGTAACTAAATAGGTTACAACCTTTTGTTTGAGTTTTGAATTAACTCATTTAATAAATTTGAACAATTATAACTCAAATAGTCATGACTAATAGACACATGTCATTTGGGTTAAAAAAACATGTGAGTGGGAACTATTAATAACCTATAAATAATGTAGCCTTCTTCATTTCAAGACATCCCAATCCAATAAAATAAATCAAGTTTGGGGTCTTTTTCTCTTCTATTTTAATATTGGTGTAGTCTCGAGTTGAATATTTGCAAGTAAAATTCATCATATAAATTGCAGAATAGGATGTAATTTGTCCTAAGAGAAAATAAGCTACTATTGAAGGAGGGTGTGTTGGTGCTGTTGGCCCAAAGGCCCATCACTCTAGTTTTGATGATGATTAACTCATATAGTTATGATACTAATGATCTTGTGTTTATTTAGTCTCAGATTTGTGATCAAGATCTTAGTAGGTATTTAGTTTAATCAAAGGATTTAAAGTCGTGTTTGGAGCTAGCACGTGTTGATTCAAGAGCTTGTGCATCAAGACCACATCAAGTACTCAAGAGGAGTCTAACTCATTGGATCATGGTTTGGACCAAGTCAAGAAGAATAAGAAGACCTTCAA
This sequence comes from Agave tequilana, assembly GCA_038442645.1. Taxonomy (NCBI): domain Eukaryota; kingdom Viridiplantae; phylum Streptophyta; class Magnoliopsida; order Asparagales; family Asparagaceae; genus Agave; species Agave tequilana. The sequence goes on along the minus strand of JAVJIF010013913.1, from coordinate 33,707 downwards.
GAGAAGACTTGTGTCTAGGTTTGTTTTTAGTAAGATTTTATTTTTAGATAAAATGTAAAGGATAGATTAGTTGGTGGATTGCTCAAGTATCATATACACTCACACACAAGATTTATATGAGTTTTCATAAAAAAGTTAACAGAGTTTTCATTTTGGGAAAACACCGTTTTGATTTTTGGACTTCAAATATACATGTGTTTTTACCAAAACCCTCTTAGTGCTTATTGTCAAAAATATAGATATTTTATCATATATGTGTAGTGGATCATATCCATACACACTAAGCCTTAAAAGTGTTTAGAATATATTGTTTTTATATTTGAAGGAGTTTTGTAAAAATCGATTTTCAATTTGAAAAAATCAATTTGGAAAAATAAAGATTTTGTTTAAGGCAAAACTTCCATATTACAAAAATAGTTCAAAATATTTGTAACATGTCTTGATTTTTACTCAAATATGTTTGTATATCAAAGTATATTACTGAACTTATTTTTGTAGATTTTTAGAGAATTTATGGGATTTTATTAAAGTTAAAAAGCCAAGTTTTTAATCCCCATAATTGCCTGGACTGGCCTTCTGAACCGTCGACCGGACAAGAAGTTGGTCGACCGCTCCGGTCGACCGATGTGCACAAACGTGCACAGGTTGGGCCGGTCGACCGCACGGTCGACTGCCAAAGAGCTTCTGCTCTCTAGAAATGGCCTGGTCGACCGGGCGGTCGACTGCTGGGCCATTGCCCAGTTGGCGGTCGACCGGTCGGTCGACCGACCTTCCCAACAGTCAAAAAATCGACCGTTGGCGGTCGACCGTCAACAGTCTGAACTGCTGAGTTGGCCTCTAACGGGCAGATTTTGGATGCCTATAAAGGAGGCTTCCTTTGGGTTGTTTTATATAAAATTTTTGGAGAGTTTCAAAGCCAGTTTTTCCCATCAATTGTAGAGGTTTTCTCCACTTGTTTTAGTGCTAAAATTTCCAAATCAAAAGGAGAGTTTATCAAGAGATTTCTAAAGTGATTTCTTTGAGTTTTTTACCACTAAATCAATCCCAGTTTTTCTCACACACACTTGAGCTTTCCATTGCTATATCATTCCTATAGGAGAGTTGTTGTGAGATTGTTTTTAGGTGATCAAAGTGTTTAGATCACCAAGAGTTCTACTTTGTACGTTGAGGAGGCGGACTTGCGGGTTCGCGTTGTTTCGAGTTCTAGTGAGAGCTCGGTGTAGAGGTACGGCCTCGGAAAGCTTGTGTGCTTGCGTATGTTTGTTCTTGCGAGAACAAGAGAGGAACTAGACAGTCCAAAGGAGTTCTAGTGTGAACTCGCTTGTAGGTGTTGCGGCACCGAGTGATCCGGTGGATCGGTTTTATAGTAGAAATCCTTCATAGTGTTGAAGGCGGGGACGTAGAGTAAGGGTGCTCGAACCTCGAAACAAATCTCTCGTGTTTGCGATTGCTCTCTCTATCTCTAACTTGTGTTTATATCTTGCATGCTTTTATTGTTCATATTCATTACTTGCTTGATATACTTGTGCTTATATTGTTATATGCTTATGGATTGTTTGCTTACACTTGTATTCAAATAAGAGAGCCATAGCGGCACCTTAACTCTTATCTAGAGGAATCTTGAGGAGATAGTCCAGAGCCCTTCATGGGGAATTCGGCTACACTCTTATGTTATACTTGGTATGCTTCGTTTAAGAATTTTTAGTTTGCATAAATAGTTTTTAATTCCACATTAATTCACCATTAGATTAGCTAGTCACCTATTCACCCCCCCTCTAAGTGTTTCAATTGGTATCAGAGCTTGGTGCTCTTGATTTGGGTCTTACCACCTTGAGTTAAATATTCTTTTTTATAGCTAATCACAATATTTGTATACACACACATGGATTTCATGTCACCTCCCACTTTTGACATTCTTAACATCCAAACTTGGAAAGTTAAGATGTCCTTGTACCTCAAAGGCCTAGGTATTCATGTTTATTTTGCTACCATTAAGGATTCATACTTTAGTAATAGCAAGTATCTTGAGGTTAACTCAAAAGCCATCCATGCATTAAAGAGTACCGTAAATGATGAATACTTATTTAGGGTTGCTAATCTTGATTTGACTTTTATAGTTTGGAACACTATAGTCTCCCTTGGCGAACAAGAACAATACTATGCAGGGAGCAACTCGAATGATGGAAGTGATGCTTCCAACATATGCTACATGGTCCAAAGGGATAACCCCCTTGAGGTAAACTCTGAATCCGAGTTAGAAGAGGATGTTGATATGTCTTATAATGAACTTGCATCTTTTTGTCAACAACTTCTTGTTAAGTATGAGTTGCTTAAAAAGGATAATAAGAAAATGAAAAATAAATTTGATTCCTTATTAAAAGAATAATATTCTTTTCAAAATAAATTGGAATACATTTCAAAAGAAAATGAGTTGTTGAAAAAGGATAATATTTTCTTGACTTCTAAATTAAATGATCTTTGTGAAGGAAATACTTCTTTGAAAATAAGATTGTTTTGGTGAAAAAAGAAAAGGAAATTGCTTTAAATGAAAATAACTCTTTGAAAAGAAAATTTGTTTCAAAGGAAAAAAAATGTTTCTAAAGAGAATAAAATTGTTGATTCTCATTCTCACCATACTTTTCATGCTACCATTGATGAAAATGAGATTAAAATTTTGAAAAATAGAATAAATTGTTTGAGCTCAACTTTGAGCAATTGTGCATTTAATCATAATAGATTGGAAACTTTGTTTCAAAAGAAATAAGCTCCACATGTTCATGCACATCACCCACACGCATATGCACACTTTGCACATCATGATCTCATTTACACTCATGTGCATTCTAGAGTGTATAAATGTACACATTGCGACCGCAAAGGCCATTTGGCAAAATTTTGTTATGATAGAATTAATTCTTTAAATTTTGCTAATAAGAAAGTTTGGGTTCTAAATAAGACTAACCCCTGTGGACCCAAAAGAAAATGGGTACCAAAATTTCCATCTCTTATATTTGATGTAAATGTGGGCTCTCACTTGACGTGAGAGGGTTGGTGTCTTGGTGGTGATTGCACATGGACTAGATGGACACACATATTGATGCACCGCTATCAAGGAAGTTTTGGTAGGAAGACCATCAAGTTTTGGAGAGTTGGAGTATAGTTCTTATAGTTTGGTAACTATCTCTAAACTCCTATTTTATTTACATGTTTTTACATTTATAATTTTTAGCATGTTCATGTTTTGTGTTTATACTTATTGAATACTTGTTTAGATGTAGTTTTTGTCAAGACTTGTGTATATATTTGTACAAGTAGTGAGCAACATTTGATTCCTATATGTTTGTACTTCATTGCTCATTTGTACTTACTACATGTACATGTATAAGCTAGTTTTGATGATTCCCTCATTTATACATGTTTTGCCATTCTTATGCTTGTTTTGCTTTATGTATATGTAATTTTTGTTCAAAACTAATAAATATACATATATACCCTTGAGTCACTTGGCTTCATGCAAATACTATTAAGGGCTCTTTTTATATTTGGGATATATATGTATATCGTTAGCATTGGATAAATCATATATATGCCTTGAAGTCTTATTTTTAAAGAAAATTGAATTTTCATGATTTTTACATGATTGATGTTTTGAGCCTTATTGACTATTTTCATGAATATGCTATTCACATGATGCTTGTACACACACACACTATTTCTTTGTTTCTTCATGACTTTGTTTCATGAGCACTTTTCTGAGCCTTATAGATTTTGAGTGTCAACTCTTGTGTATTGGTATGCTTCATGAGATATATATGTGTTTTGTTTTCCGGTTTGAAGGATCTTTAACTAGTTTTTCAATAATTACTTTAAACTAGTTATTTATTCTTCATTTGGTAGTGTTTTCAATGTACAATATTTTCAAACTCTTATTTTTGAAAACCCCTACTAACCCTTTCAAGGGCGAATGGACGGGCGACCATGCCTTGTATGCTCAAATTAAATATCTTTTATCATGTGCATGAAAAGGGTGGATCTTTATGAGTTATACACTTGATTCTCATCATAGTTTCAATTGGTATCACAATCGATATTTTCTTTGTATACTCATATTTTTGTTTTCTATATATGTATGCCTCACATTCAAATAATATCAATTTCTATTGGTATTTTCATTTTCATACATATATATGATTTGATTGTGCTTGATTTACAATATATTTACATATTTAAAGTACAAATTACATGTTTATGCTAAGCTTGACTTAAATCTTAATTTCAATTGGTATCTCAATTGGTATTTTAATAAGCTTATGCTTTATTTTCAATTTGTATTTTGTTGATATCAAAATTTACAATATACTTCAATTAGTATCAATATGTTTTGATTTCCAATTTGATTTCAACTTCAATTGATATCACAAATGTTTTACCTTTCATTTGGTATCAAAATTTATCACGTATTTCTATTGGTATTTCAATATAAAATATTTTACCTTCATTGGTATCAAAATTTACAAAATTTTCAATTTCAATTGATATCAAAAATTTTCAATTTCAAATGGTATCAAAATTTGTTTAAGTAATATCAAAATTTGTGTTAAAAATGTTTTGATATGTATTGTCTATATGCAAGGGGAGCTTAACATCTCTTCTATATATAGATTCATATTGAGTGTATCTTATATTGAGGAGCTTGACATCTCTTCTTTATGTGATACACGTGTGTAGGGGGAACTTCACATCTCTACTTATGCATTGCATATTATGCTTTATGTGAGTTAGGGCTTTGTCATCCCTTCTTCATGTAATGCATGTATGCAGGGGATCTAACTTCACGTCTCCCTCTTCATGAATGTATATCGCATATATATATATATATATATATATATATATATATATATATATATATATATATATATATATATATATATATATATATATATATATATATATTCTTATTGATGATTATTTTTCACCCCTTTATTGATGATTGACAAAAAGGGGGAGAAAGATTTTGAGTTTATATATGCATATGTTGAGTTTATGCATCTTGTGTTTTATAAAATAGGGAGAATGTTTTGAAAGTTTAAACAAAAAGGGGGAGAAGGTTTTTGGGAAAAGGATTTTTAATGTTTGCATGTTTCTCTTACCTTGTTGATGCATATATATTTGTTTAGTTTCATATACTTCATTGAATATCTTATTGTTTATTGCTATGCATGAGTTAAGGGGGAGCTTCTATGAAGCTTAACTTTAATCCATGCATATATAACTCCATGAGTTTTGTCATCATCAAAAAGGGGGAGATTGTTGGCCCAAAGGCCCATCACTCTAGTTTTGATGATAATTAACTCATGTAGTTATAGTACTAATGATCTTGTGTTTATTTAGTATCAGATTTGTGATCAAGATCTTAGTAAGTGTTTAGCTTCATCAAAGGATTTAAAGTCGTGTTTTGGAGCTAGCACATGTTGATTCAAGAGCTTGTGCATCAAGACCACATCAAGTACTCAAGAGGAGTCTAGCTCATTGGATCATGGTTTGGACCAACTCAAGAAGAATAAGAAGACATTTAAGAGAAGACTTGTGTTTAGGTTTATTTTTAGTAAGATTTTATTTTTAGATAAAATGTAAAGGATAGATTAGTTGGTGGATTGCTCAAGTATCATATACACTCACACACAAGATTTATATGAGTTTTCATAAAAGAGTTAGAGAGTTTTCATTTTGAAAAAAAACTGTTTTAATTTTTGGACTTTCAAATATACATGTGTTTTTACCAAAACCATTTCAGTGCTTATTGTCAAAAACATAGATATTTCATCATATAAGTGTAGTGGATCATATCCATACACACTAAGCCTTAAAAGTGTTTAAAATATCTTATTTTTATATTTGAAGGAGTTTTGGAAAAATCTGTTTTCAATATGGAAAAATCAATTTGGAAAAATACAGATTTTTGTTTAAAGCAAAACTTTCATATTACAAAAATAGTTCAAAATATTTGTAACATGTTTTGATTTACTCAAACATGTTTGTATATCAAAGTATATTATTGAATTTATTTTTGTAGATTTTTAGAGAATTTATGGGATTTTATTAAAGTCCAAAAGCCAAGTTTTTAATCCCCATAATTGCCTGGACTGGCCTTTTGTCGGTCGACCGGACGGTCGACCGGACAAGAAGTCGGTCGACCGCTCCGGTCGACCGATGTGCACAAACGTGCACAGGTTGGGCCAGTCAACTGCCAGAGAGCTTCTGCTCTCTGGAAATGGCCTGGTCGACCGGGCAGTCGACCGCTGGGCCATTGCCCAGTTGGCGGTCGACCGACCTTCCCAACGGTCAAAAAATCGACCGTTGGCGGTCGATCGGGTGGTCGACCGTCAGCAGTCTGAACTGCTGAGTTGGATACCTATAAAAGAGGCTTCCTTTGGGCTGTTTTATATAAGATTTTTGGAGAGTTTCAAAATCAGTTTTTCCTATCTATTGTAGAGGTTTTCTCCACTTATTTTAGTGCTAAAATTTTCAAATGAAAAGGAGAGTTTATCAAGAGATTTCTAAAGTGATTTCTTTGAGTTTTTCACCACCAAATCAATCCAAGTTTTTCTCACACACACTTGAGCTTTCCATTGCTATATCATTCCTGTAGGAGAGTTGTTGTGAGATTGTTTTTAGGTGATCAAAGTGTTTAGATCACCAAGAATTCTACTTTGTACTTTGAGGAGGCGGACTTGCGAGCTCGCGTTGTTTCGAGTTCTAGTGAGAGCTCGGTGTAGAGGTTCGGCCTCGGCAAGCTTGCGTGCTTGCGTGTGTCTGTTCTTGTGGGAACAAGATAGGGACTAGAGAGTCCAAATGAGTTCTAGCGTGAACTCGCTTGTAGATGTTGCGGCAACGAGTGATCCGGTAGGATAGGTTTTATAATGGAAATCCTTCATAGTGTTGAAGGTGGGGACGTAGAGCAAGGGTGCTCGAAGCTCGAAAGAAATCTCCCGTGTTTGCGATTGCTCTCTCTTTATCTCTCACTTGTGTTTATATCTTACATGCTTTTATTGATCATATTCATTACTTGCTTGATATACTTGTGCTTATATTATTATATGCTTGGGGATTGTTTGCTCACATTTATATTCAACCAAGAGAGCCGTAGCGGCACCTCAACTCTTATCTAAAGGAATCTTGAGGAGATAGTCCAGAGCCCTTCACGAGGAATTCGGCTACACTTTTGTGTTATACTTGGTGTGTTTAGCTTAAGAATTTTAATTTGCATAAATAGTTTTTAATTCCGCATTAATTCACCATTAGATTAGTTAGTCACCTATTCACCCCTCTCTAGGTGATTTCAGGTGCGGAGTGAGTACGGCGGGTCGAGTTGGTCGGAAATTTTGCATCGCTTGCTATGTCGCATTGGATATAACGCGGTAGCATCGTCAACACATCTGGAAGTACGGTTACCTTACGTTAGAGTTTTTCTTTTTTCGGGTGGACTAATTTTATATTTTTACATTTTTGTTCCTTCCATTTTTGGATTATTTTGTTAAGTACTTATTAATGAAATGTCGGGAGGTTTTTTGACGTCACAGTCTTTTTCTCAAAAAAAAAAAAAAAGAATTACTATTGAAGGACATCCCGATTTCAGTTGTAACTAGAAACAAATTCTGCAAAGATTTGCCTTTGCATGTTTTTTTTTATAGCGTGCCTGCCATATAAAAATAAAAATTTACTACCATTTTGTATTCTTTTTTGGCATTCATGTTTTAAGTATGACAAATTTTCATTATTAGATTTGGATGGATATAATTATTTTTCTGAATTTGTTTGAATTACACTCAAACTAATTAAAATTTCTTCTTTTGCAGGAATTTTACTCAAATTCAATTTTTGGTTCTGTCTTAAATTTACATTTGGCTCTTCATTTTGAAAAATTGATCTAAAATTGGAATTTTAGTAAAAGCCCCCTGTCAGTAATACCCACACAAAACCCAAAGCTTTAAAAAAAAAAAAGAAAGAAAGAAAGAAAGAAAGAAAGAAAGAAAGAAAAAACCCAAAAATGCGAAACGGGTTTGGACTGAATTTCTATCGGACCCAAATAGTTCATTGAACTTGAACCCAACCGGAAGACAAAACGCGTACGGGCTGGATCTCTAGCGACCAAAACCCGACTCAACAGGTCATAAACCCTAGAATTGAATCAGACGGACAGAGATCAGCGACAGGAACTATAAATGATCCAATACGAAGGGTTTCCGCTGCTTTTTTCTATCCCAAGCTAGGGTTTTTAGCGGCAGTCGAGCGAGGAAGGAGGAAGAATAAGGTTGTCTCGAAAATTTTAGCCCTCGATATATATATTCATTGATCTGATTTTTTTAGCCGTTGAAAGCTAATTTCTTTAATCGAATCTGTTGGATCTTAGGGTTTATCTCTGCAACGATGCTAATGTTTGCTTTCTCTACTTTTTGCTGTTGATTTCAGATTTGAAGATGGCCCCTCCTGCTAAGGGTAAGCTATCTCTCAAACTTCTAATTAATTTGTGCAAACAATCGTAATCTTATTAGCAAAAAAAAATGGTTGAAAATGCAATAAATTACTGTGTCTGTGATGTATTTTGGCTTAAGGGATAATAAAGCACAGTTCTTTCTTGTGTTTGAATAAAAATGGTTGCTTGTGATAGTTTGTGGATTTCTTTAGGCAGAAATTTTAAATGTATTTTTTAGTCTTTCTGTGACATATTAGAATATTATGCGAGTGCCATGTTTTGAAATTCCATTTATTTCTTGATTTTTGAATTGGTATCTTAACAATGCTCTCTGTAGCCTTTTCACTCTATTGAATTGTTCAATTAGTTATAAGTTTTATCTGTCATCATTTTTGTTATTTGATCCTAGAGCTTATAATTATCAACTGTGACATTTCAGCCTCCATGGCTAATAGCCTAGAATATATAAACTTAAGATAAAAGACTTTACTATGGTCCATAACCTAAAGGAAAACAGCTAAAAATTTCTTCAAATGTGGCTGCCATTAGGAGCACACAAATCTGCTTGTTAAATCTATAGCACTTTATTGTCTTTGTCTGTAATAGCTATGACAGATGACATTAGGAGGAAATCTACAATTTTTTTCCTTTTAATGCTATAATAATGTGTCATTTACAAAGATAGGATCTCAGTCTAGCCAACCCGTCATATGTAAAATTATACATGTAATGTAAATGTACTGTAAATGCAGTTTGAAGCCATCAAATGTGAACAAAAAGTAAACATTGGCTTAATGCCAAGGATATATAGCATAGGTGATCACTAATCTAAATGCATATTCTAAATCTAATGCTAGGAGAAATCAGGAAGTCATTGGACCTAATTTTCCAAAAATCTATTTCACTTGACTGCTACTTAATCTAACCATACAGGGATTGAAGTGATATTTCCATGAGGGGGGATGATTTGCTGATTTGTATGCATAGATTGATAATTCCTTATTGTGATAGGCCCCTATGACAAATTTAACTTCTCCCACTGTTTATCTGATCTGACCATGGCCTTTGTCATCCTAAACAAGGAAAGCTAAACTAAGCTCCCCTCAGTTTGGGCTTATACCTTTAAAAGGGGTAGCTATTTATTGCTTGCAATCTTTTTTGTCCTTGCATGGTCTCCTGAGATGGTGTTACAAAAAATGTAGTAGTCATGAAATGTATCATTATTAATTTCTAGATATCATGTACTCTCTTATATTTGAATTATTTCATTACATATCTTCTCGTTTTTACAGAATCAGAGTTTATCTTTTTTAAAAGAATGATACCTAAACTTGCTAAAAGCTCAATTCATTCTGTAGTTATACATTAGAATATGGAGCTCTAGGGTTCTGACATTTGCATGCATGTTTATCTGGATGCAGCTGCTGCCAAAAAAACTGATGCCAAAGCTCAAGCTGTGAAGGCTGCCAAGGCTGTGAAGGCTGGAGCTTCAAGCATAAAGAAGAAGGCAAAGAAGATAAGGACCTCTGTTACCTTTCATAGACCCAAGACATTGAAGAAAGAAAGAAACCCAAAGTACCCCAGAATTAGTGCCCCTCCCAGGAACAAGCTTGACCATTATCAGATTCTTAAGTACCCCTTGACAACTGAATCTGCCATGAAGAAGATTGAGGACAACAACACACTCGTTTTCATTGTTGACATCCGAGCAGACAAGAAGAAGATCAAAGCGGCTGTGAAGAAGATGTACGACATCCAGACAAAGAAAGTGAATACCCTTATCAGGTTGGTAGTTAATTCTAGTAAGCCTCATTGCTTGTTTTATAAGTGTATATTAACAAATGTATAGATGGAATCGGATGTTGATGATTTCTGATGGTATGCTTTTATTTTCTTTCTTCTTTGATTCATAATAGGCCCGATGGCACCAAGAAGGCGTATGTGAGACTTACTCCAGATTATGATGCTCTTGATGTTGCGAACAAGATTGGTATCATATAAGTGCAAGAGAGTTGGTAGTTGATTTTGATCTTGTATTACATTTTGTAGTGGTGTTTAATTTGATGATGAAACCATACCTGATTTTCACTTTGTCATTTAGTTTTGGTTGAATTTTTACTATTTGGAAGTAGACCATATATGTTTGTTCTTATTAACTTTCTGCATTGCCATGGTCACTGATATATAGTCTTTGATTCCAATGCCTTTGTGATTTGTGGTTGACATTACCCAGGTTTAGACTTTTCTGTTCCAATAATAAAATCGTGGTCAGCTTTCACATTATGAATGGGGATTGATTACCTTGAGAAATTATCTTATATCTCAGGATTCAGGATGATAGTTTTGCTTTAGCCAACTTTGATTTGTGGTTTTGTGGTCTCCAAGGATATTTTCTTTTTCAGTAGCAGATTTATGTTTCCACTTCAAGCTAAATTTCGTGTTCTTCCTTTGTTGAGTCCGTTGTGGCTGTCTCTAAAATGCGCGGTTTTGACATTATGTTGAATGCTAATTTCTTAACTTTGCTGCTGCTAAACTTGAATGTTGGGAAATTCTTTCGAAGGGCCCTCGTTTGTTTTATGCCGACTGCTTGCAGTAAAATCAAAATCTATGGAACAAAACTTGTGCTGTGGTCTTTGCTGATTGAGGTAGCTTCAACAAGTTGCCACTCTTCTGAATCAGATTATATCCGAATCCTCGAAGCCAAGGGGGGGATTCTTTAGTTGCTCGTCGTTCAGGTAGGCAACGTCTTTATGGCCCTTTATGTCTGTCAACTAGTAAGGATCGCATTTGTTCAGTAACTGTCATGTTGACAAACTGGCGTTATTGAGAGCTCAGACGAGAATCGTCGGGGATAATCCTGATAAAAAGAGAAAAATGTAAAACTTGGTCAGGTATAAGCAATTCATGGAAAATATAATCACTATGATGGCAAGACTTCAAATGTTTCCTGTATGGTGAAACATCAACAATATAGAGATAAATGTGGGTGCTAGGTTAGGGAGAAGGATAGAGATCTCTAACTGTTTACTGTGACCTTCTCACAATGTCAATTTATAAGTAATTTAACTGTTTGCTATAAAATCCAGCATATTATAATTCATTGATGCTTCATAAAAACATAGAAAAAAGAACCATCATCTAACTATGAGTATTAGCTTCAATTCATAAACTCCAATAATATCAGTAACTGATTTAGTTAAAAATTGAAGTGAAGGGTAAATAACTCAAAAATTACCAAAAATTACAATTCAATCAAATAAGCAAACAGTAAAAACTAAAAGTAGTTACCTTGGATAGGAGCGGAAATAGATATCTAGGGTTCGCGTCGAGTTCCTTTTGCTACGCAAAAGGCTGAGATTATTAGGGTTTTTGTTGTTGTTGTGATGGGAAAAAATGCTTTGAGTTTTATCATATAGGAGCATAAATCCTTCTAAAAAAATTATGAGCTTTGTTGGTCATTCAGAGTACACATCAGAATCTGATCCGAAAACAAAGTCAGGCACGTGTTGTTTTGGAATCGAATCAAATACAAATTCAAATATTCTTCTTCAAATCCGAATACAAGTTTTAGTCTCACTCTGCAGTTTTTCTCAAATATTAAGATACATTTCAAAGTAGTTTGAGAATTGTCTAACTAAGAACCAAAGAGCATTTACATCTTGGAAGGGACCACAGTAAGCCCCTCATTGCACCATAATCTTGGGGGCATGAACAGCGCAACCGAAGCAATGTCTGCAGAAACAAAGATCAAGAAGCCGACCTCAACGAATAGCAAAAGTCTCTCTGTTTGTTTCAAATACAATGAGACCTTACAACTTCAGCAGAAGCTTATTGCTGAAGTCGTTGATTGAGCATAATGCCTGATGGTGATGTTCTCTACAAGGAAACAGTAGACACCAGTGAGCTCTTGGGATACTGAACAGAAAAAACAGTGATGATTCACAATTAATGGCTTATGAAATCGACATGCAGAGCAAGCACTATTATAAATTTATAATTGGAACATATTCTATACATATAACAATAATGCACTGAGAGAAATTTATAATCAGGTATATGCCCCAGGTAATAGTGCCTTTTCAATAGAGAAGGCCAGAAATGGAAGCATGTTTTCAAAAGAAATCGACAAATGGGAGGAGCAATGGGGAAATGTCAGAAAACAAAGAGATTTAGGTCCTTACAATTTATCAGACTATAATAGCTTTACTAGAGATGGACAAAATTCTGCCACGGAGAAAAGATGCAATATGGATGCATGTGGCATGATCCTGAAGGAATATTTACGAATTTTTAGGGGGGAGATTAGTCCTCTCATTACCCACCCAACTAATTGAAAACACACTTTAGTTATTTAGGAATTTGGATAGCCAATCTCCTTTTTGTCTTTGTTCTGTAGCACCTCAATCAAATATCTGTCATTCCAAAGTGTAACCCAGGCACCTTCCTCGTACTATGCATTGAGTGACATGAAAGGTTCTAACATTCTAAATTTGATAATTAATAATTCTGTCTAATAAGAGATTGATGTGTTTTTTACTCAAGTTTCCTAGTTAGAAATAATTAACAAGAGGAAGGGAGTTCTGTTGGGGTTTCCATGGTTTCAATGTAATTTTGGGCCTATATAGTTGGACTAGGTTTTGGAACCTATGTTCTATAAATAAAGGGAAAATTAGAGAAATCTTTTGCATAAATAGTGAAAACTCAGAGAAAAGAAGTAAGGGTTCAATTTTGAAGGAGACAATAAAATCAAGAAAGGAAATCATTTTCTTTAGAGATTACAATTTGCTCAAAGGTTGGATCAAGAATTTGTACATAATCATAAACCTAAACAACATGCTATCTTCGATCGTCCATTTTGTGCTACTTGATGTATAGGTAAGAAAACTCAAATTCTCTTGATTTTTGGGCATTGTTAACAATATAGATCAATTTTTCCTAGAAGTAGCCAAGTCTATCTCAAGGTAATAATACCCTAACTTTTGGCTAACGGATTCTAGAAAACATACAATCAGTTATTTATCTAAATTTTAGTGTGTGATTAGTTGAGTTGATGTAGGCCTAAAGACTTTCCAATAAAAATAACTTGTACTTCTCTATGTCTTAGTGACTAAAAAAAAATGTGCATGCATGGAGGCAAATATGAGAAGCCGACCCTCCAAAAAGGAGATGCCTGAAAGTTGAGCGAAAAATGCCACAATGTAAAACATGCACAAACTTAAATCTTTGGAATTCTGAGGGAAAGAAGCAAATATACAAATCCAGGGAGTCAAGGACCCATATGTTGTGGTCAGACGTAAATTACATAATCAGAAGATTTGCCACACGACTTTGATCTAGACAAAATTTTGAAGTTAGAGTTTGACTGGAAAATGACAAACTATATGGAATTCCATTAGGATAATTCTTACTTGACATTGGGTCAAAGTAATATTTGCCTGATCCCACACATAATGTTGTGTGGTACGTCATGAACTGTATTGAGTCAATAAAGCTAGCCTCTGAAATGGACAGTTTGGAATAGCATAGGATTCTTGGTATTAAGATTTAGAGAGACAACTTTAATGGTGCAGGTTGCGTTAAAGAAAGATAAGTCAACAGACAGATTAGTATAGAATTGTTTTGCATGGCTCCTATGGATTTAGCACTTAAAATGATTCTAGCTAGAGACTGAAACCAAAAGGTTCCCATTTGATACAGTGAACGGTTCAGATTTCTTATGGACGAAACACTTGTTTGTTATTGCTTTTATTGTAGTAGGTGATAAGGGTTAAGGGCTGCAGACAGGTATTAAGACCAAAGGAAGAAGAGCTATATGAAATGTTCTAAACTCTAAAAGAGGATCATAGACATACCTTCACATATCTCTTTTGCTTGAGCTTTACCTTTACATCAATCCCATTATCAATGATAGACTGAAGCACGACCTGAAGTTTCCCTTCAATTTTGTCCCCTTTCCTTGGTGTGTACACCACATTGTGAATATCATCCTCAATTGCCCGTTGAGCTAAGACCCCTCCAACAGCAGCACAAGCCTTCGCATCTTTTCTTGAGTTCAAATCAAACTTCAAGTCCTTGGAAATGGAATGTGCCACTGCAACAACCTTGCTAGTCACCCGATGGATTATAGATGCCCTTACTGACCCTTTTGTTATGAAGATATCAAGGCAGAAAGGCAGATGGTAAGCACCCGTCAGTTGATTAAATGTCGGTGTTCTCACCCTCTTTCCCTCCATACTCAATTCCTTACTACTACCATTCGGCTTATGACAGTCCAGTGGAGGAGATGAAGCTTTACCCTTTTGTTTTGCAACCTGGTTTGATTTGTCAAGTCCATTGAGTTCTTTCTTCGCCTCTGACTTTTTAGCCTGTTCTGGTTTCTTGCATTCTTTCTTCATGTCAGTCTTTGTTGGCTTTTCGCGATCCTTCTTTAATGATTTCTTCCGGTGGAAATTGAGGTTATACTCCTCAAATTCTTTAGAATCTCTATCCAATTTGTAGAATAGCTTCTTGCGGAGCCTCAAATCTTCAATCTCATCGAAATCCAGAGACTCCCCACTTCCAGAACACTACTAGGCATTTCATCGAACACTTCCTTCTCCTTTAAAGATTCCGAACAGTCCCCAGTCTTGTTGCCCATTACATTGAGCGCCTGGGGCCATATATCAGGATCAACAAGCTCAATGCTAAAACCTTCCAAGTGATTATTATTGCCGGTTGGAATCAACGTTCGCAGCTTAACACCACATGGATGTTGTGTGGGTTTGGATGTGGAATTATTACAAACAGCTGGTGTGCACTGCTCATTCTCTCTTCCGATCGATTTGAATGGCTCCAGAAATGAGGTATAATACTTGAAAATCCTTGATGGGTTTAAAGCAAAAGGAGAAAGAATGCGCTTAGTGAGCAACAAACATGCCATATTAATCGAATTCGAACCCTTTTGAGCCGATTATTACATTAGAAACAAGAAAAAGGAGCGGTCTTGATCCATTATAACACAGTTCACAGAGGTGATAGTTGGTTTGGTCATTAAAATACATAAAAAATTTACAAAAAAAAATGAACTATGATGGGAGAGAAAACTAGAATCGTATCACCTTGGCCATGGACGCAGTTGGCTGCTCAGCGAGGGAAGATGACGAGGGAAATTTTGGGGCAAGCTTTTTTTTTGGATACCATTCGAATGTTTGAAAATACCGGAACAGATGCCGACCGGTACCGATACACACCGGTATATTTGCCCAAGAAGCCTCCCTCATCCTTTCAATAATGATTCAAATTAAGTATTTAAATTTATAATTTAACTCACCTTTACTTGATTTTAAAACTCATATCAAGCTCTAAGCAACACCTGCCAACCAAGCATTGCTCAAGCCGCATTACACTTTTTTTCTTGTGAGAGATTGTGGATTCGAATCTCTCCATCCGTAATTAGAAGTTTCATTGGCTTTCAAATTAAGTTCCGAATTAGTAGGTGTTGTCAAAGAGAGTGATTGGCAATGGCATACGCAGGAAAGGAAGAGCTCATAAAATGACAGAGGTAAATAGAGCTTTTGCACATTTTTGTTAATTCATGAATAAAATCTATTATAGACACACAGAGTCATGGATCCATACATCTCGATGGAAAAGAATCAATAGAAAAGAAATAATTGGAATTGATCGATATTTTCCTCGAACAAGACTATTGTTACGACTCATGAACATGCACTAGGCATTTCATTCTCCCTTATGAGAGTTTATTTTCTCTGTGCTATAAGTGGGCGTTTCTTTTCTCACTTTGAACTATGATGTAAGCCTACAAGTCTTTCTCTCCACAAAAAAAAAAAAAAAAAGAAACTTCAATGTGGATTCAACACGTTACTTCACCTTGAGCTACAACTAAACTTGATTCAAGTCTCCTCTATTGCGCTACTCATTTTTTGGTTCGTTAATTTAACATGACTTGAGTCTATGCCTCAATTTGGCTCGAGTCTTTTATGTTGGAAAAAATTATGATTTGAAGCTACTCAATTAAACTAATAATATTTAATCAAAAATCTGAATCAGAGTAAATAAAACATTAAGAAAAAAGAGTTTACCTGATGATCGAGGCGTACTGGGCACTGTCCCATGAATTAGGGGTGAGCAGAGTTCGGTTATAACCGAAATAACCGACCAAAAACCGAAACCCGAACCCGAACCGAACCGAACCGCTCTAATTCGGTCGAGTTTCGGTTTTGTGTTCTAAAACCCGAATAGACCGAACCGAACCGAATTTCTTACCCTATATATTAACCTACTCAAATTCAATTTAGTGAATCATATAGTTCATAATAAAAACTGGTGGAAGCTTATCTCATTAGTTTTAGTAATACCATCTTTTTTATGTTGAATATGTGAAAGCAATATTAAGTACAACATCACAATTGAGAATAATATTTATATTAATATAGTTCTTTTTTTCATTCTTATCATTAAAAGTTAGTAATAATTATATGAGTTTTAATATAAGAGCTCAAATACGGTGTAAAAGTTTTAGAATATGAAATTTTCAATTCACATTAAGCTTAGAATCTTTTTCTTATTTCTAATTTAGGTAATGGATATTTGAGATTATAATATTAAAGGATGATAATATAATGGTGATTAAAAAATGTAAGAAATGATGGCAATATATTGACCTAACCGAAAAAATCGAAAAACCGAACCGAATTGAGTTGATTCGGTTCGGTTCGGTTACTAAGTCTATTCGGTTCGGTTCGGTTTTGCAAAAATTAGCAAAAACCGAACCGAACCGACCGATGCTCACCCTACCATGAATCAAATTGCCCCCTCGTGTGCAAGGCTTTGTGGCAATGATCCCGGATATACAACAACGCTTGGTCAGGCGACCTCCTCCTCATCTGCATGGACTCCAAGAAGGCTTGCGAATTCTTATTTTGAGAACCAACAGAGATTGAAAGTTTAAAAGAGAAAAAAAAAAAAATCTGTGAGTGAGAGAGAGGAAGAGAGTTGTATTGAATTTTTTTCGATATATTTTCACTCTAAGGGAGGTGGTGTTTATAAGCTCACGAAAGAACTTGTTAGGTTTAAAATTAGACACATGGAGAAAATATGTATAATAACTTGTCATAGTTAAACTATCTTTAATTGGTTGGCAATTGATTAATTGCATGATAACCACAATTAAAAATGTGTTTAATTGGTTGGTAATTAACTAATTACATGTTGGCCACATTTGAAATGTATTTAATTAGTTGGCAATTACATGTTGACCACATTTGAAATTAGCTGGCAATTAATTGTAAGCTTTCACAATAAAAATATGTCAAAAAATAAAAAAAAATTGAGGTGAAAGGATATAGCAATTCAATTCAAGTTTTAAATTACAATACTCTAACAAACCCCCACATAACTTAAAACTTGAAAATAACTTAAAATTTTTTAGAGATGTTTAAAAATAAATTTGTTGGTTCCCTTATACTATGTAATAGGTGTAGGTACCTTTCGGTTTGAACCTTCATTTAGTGACAATTGTATAAATCTGTGAGAGCTTGGTGGACTATTCCTAAAACCAGTCCTATTTGTCAAATTTCTACAAATTGCACACACAGTATAACTGCAGAAGAATTCTAAACAGTTTGCGCTATTAATGGCCTTGTGCAAGTATCTTTTCATGTGTTACTAGGAAGCAGCCATGATCCCATTGTCGCGGCCTCACAACTACACATATATAGGTAAGTCCTGATAAGAATGTGAGCAAGTAAGCATCCTGCCTCATGGGTCTTAGACCTATTAAGAGTTTACACTCATCCTTCCCCTTACTTTTATGAGCACTGATCGCCTAGGGTTGGGAGCAAATAAATTCAGTGTTCCTCACAGTTAATCACTCATCCAGTTTGTTTCTAACCATTGAACCTCTACGTGGTTGGGTTGCCATTGCAGTGATTTTTCTTATGGGCCTAATTCCATCCCCTCGACGATTCTAGGACCACTGTTGTAGACTAGCCTTTGGTAAGATGATCTGTTAGATTCTTTTCAAATCTTACAAAGTCCAAAGCTATCACATGATTCTTCATTTTATACCTCAATGATTTGTGTCACACTTTCAAGTGTCAATTCATTTTCATATTTGCATTCTTTTGATGATATTTGTTAATAGCAGACCTGCAATCACAGTGAATAAAAATAACTGGTAATGATTTTTCTAATAAAGAAATTTCAGTTAGTAAGTCTTTTAACCATTCAACTTCTATACTAGTAGTGTTCAGAGCTATTATTTCTGATTCCATTGTGCTTCTAACTACTACAATTTGTTTAGTGAACTTCCAAGAGACTTCCCATCCTCCCAGAAGAAATACAAAATCTATAGTGAATTTTACATCTACTGAGTCACTAATCCAATTCGCATTGAGTATCCTTCCAGTACGGATGTAAATCTGATATAGTGTAAACCATATGCAATGGTTCCTTTAAGGTATCTCAGAACTCTCTCTAATGTAGTCCAGTGACTATAATTAGGATCTAAAATGTATCTACTAAGTCTGTTAACTACGTAAGTAATGTCAGGTCTAATGTAGTTTGTCAAAAATTCTAATGATTCTGTTATTTGTACATACTTACTTTGCAGTACAGGATGACCTGCATTTTTCTTTAGATGCAGGTTAGGATCATAGGAGTGAAAACAGGTAAGCAGTTGGATCATAAAGTTTCTGAAAGATTTTCTCTATGTAATGTGATTGAGATAATACATATCCATCATTGTTCTTCAAGATTTTAATATAAGAATTAGATTAGCTTGTCATAGATCTTTCACATTAAAGTTTTCTGATAGAAAATATTTGATGTCATTTATGATTTGCATATCAAAACCAAAAATCAAGATATCATTAACATATAAGAATAATATCACAATGTTGTTCTCATCTACTTTATGATACATACATTCATCAGTCTGATTAATATCAAATCTATAGGATAATATAGTCTCATCAAATTTCATATACCATTGTTTAGGAGCGTGCTTGAGTCCATATAAAGATCTAATGAGCTTACACACTTTATTCTCTCATCCAGATGCAATAAATCCCTCGGGTTGGTCTATGTAGATTTAGAATGTAGATTTTCTCATTTAAATCTCCATTTAAGAATGCTGTTTTAACATCCATTTAGTGTATAATCAGTTTGTAAATTGCAACTAAGGTTATGAGTGCCCTGATGGTGGTTATCCTAACTACTGGTGAATAAACATCCAGATTTCTGGGCAAATCCTTTAGCAATTAGTCTAGCTTTGTATTTGTCTACTGTACCATTAGGTCTAAGTTCTTTTTAAATACCCATTTGTACCTTATGGTTTTGCAGCCAGGAGGAAAATCAGTAAGCTCCCAAATGTGACTTTGAACTATAAATTGCATTTCATTATTTATAGCTTTCTTCCAGAATGGGGAGTCTAATGATTTCATTGCATCGTCAAAAGTGGTAGGAGAGTCCTTTACTAGTAATGCATAAAAGTCTTCATGAACTTTTTTGTATTCTAATTCTCTTACTTCTCCTAGGTTCAGATTGAGCTTCTTCTTCTAAATGTCTGACATGATTAGAACTGGGTTCAGCTTGAATGGAAGGTCTGATTTTATATGAAAAAATATTTTCAAAATAATGGGCATCCTGACTTCAACTATAGTATTTTTTGGCTATGTTGCTAATCTCAAAATTGATAATTAGGAACCTACTAGTATTGCTATCTGATGCATATTTATGAATATTCCATCTACTATCTTTAGGCTAATTTTTTCCTCTTATTCTCAGAAATCATAACCTTTTCTAGGCACTCCACACTTTCAAGTGATTTAGATTAGGATTTATATTCTTCCATATTGTGTAAGGAGTTTTATCTGAGTTTTTAAAAGGTATTCTATTTAGGATATGAAAAGCATCATGAGGGCGTCCCCCCACAAGTTCTCTGGCACGTCAGAGTTAATTAATATTGCGTTGACCATATCCATCAATGTTTAATTTTTCCTCTGCTTCTAAATTAGATTGAGGAGTATAAGATGCAGTCATCTCATAAATAATTTCAATTTTTTTACAGAATTGTTTTAACTTATTGAAAGTGTACTCACCACCTCTATCTGATCTAAGTACTTTAATTTTCTTTTTTAATTGATTTCTCAACCTCTGACTTGTAGATTTTGAATTTATTAATCACTTCATCTTTAGTCTTAATAAGGTACAGGTGACAATAATTTGAACAGTCATTTATGAAAGTCGTAAAATATTTATTGCCTCCTCTAAATGTTCTTTCAGAATCACAAATATCACTATGAACGAGTTCTAAAGTTCAGAATCTCTATCAATAGTTTAAAAGATTTTTTAGGAAGCTTAGTTTCTATGCAGATTTCACATTTTTCATTATCTTTGATGTTTAGCTTGGAAAGCAAATTGAGATGCATCACTCTTTAATTGAGTCACATATCCTAAGTGTTGATGCGAAGTCACGGAGGGTTCAACATTCAGAGTTAATGGAGATGTAAAAGTAGAAATTTTGACATTTAGTTAATAAGACATCACATAGGAATATTTTTCCATTAAAGTTCAAACCCTTAGTTATTACAACTTTATTTGATTCAAATACAAGTTTAAAGTCTTGTTGGACTAATAGAGATCTACTAATCAGATTTCTCCTAATCTCGGATACCTGGTGAACATCCTGCAGAGCTAAGATCTTCTCGGATGTCAGCTTTAAGTTGATTTGGCCTATTCCGAGAACAAGG
Source organism: Agave tequilana (assembly GCA_038442645.1). NCBI lineage: Eukaryota > Viridiplantae > Streptophyta > Magnoliopsida > Asparagales > Asparagaceae > Agave > Agave tequilana. The sequence goes on along the minus strand of JAVJIF010013913.1, from coordinate 12,482 downwards.
GCCACAACATTGTTCTCCATGGTCACAGTTCCTCTACCTGAGACCTGATAGGTAGAAAATAAGGATTGATCAGAGCAGATATGTATATTAGCTCCAATGTCAATCCACTAATCATTTACTAATAAGGTCAAGCTCCCTTCATGGGTGAACAGTACTGACCTAAAAGCAGTCTCAGTAGAACTGAAAGTCAGCATATTGACTTGGGATTTGGGTGTCGGAGGTCCTCCTTTCCTAGGTTTGGGTGGATTTGTCTTCTTATATAAGTAATCCTTGGCTAGATGATTGGGCCAACCACAAATAAATTAGGCATGCCGTTCATCTCCTTCTTTCTTCTGAAAGTTGAACGGATCCTTGTTGTGCTGGAAAGGTTCTCTCTTAAAAGTTTTATTCTGGTTTTGGTGAAAAGGGAGCTTCTTATTTTTGAACATGGGTTTAGAGTCACTATTGCGTTTTGATTCTATATTGTTCACTGTAGGCTCTGATTCAGATTTATCTCTCTCTCTCTCTCTCTCTCAAAATCTTAAAATCAGCTAGAGAGAGGTGAATAACTAATATGCTAATCAATGCGAAAATTAAAAACTTATCAACAATAATTATAAAACAAGGATATTAACACATAAACAAATTCAAACTCACAACAAAGAAATGAAGCCTTATACCCCGTGAAGGGCTCTGAACTTCTCCTCATGATTCCTCTTAAATAAGAATTGAGGTACGTAATTACTTTCTGGTGTATGGAGAGTTCAAACAAATAATTTTGAGAGAAGAATAAAAATAACAGTTATATTTGTGCGATAATACAAAGGAGTAAGAGTTAGAGAGATCAAATGTAAGTCAATCACAAAGACAGAGGATTGTCATCGAGTTTCGAGTCATTTACTCTACGTCTCCGCCTCACCCAATGAAGGATTCCACTATAATCGCTCTCGATTACAATTGAACTTGATCCCGCAAGATCACTCAGTGCTGCAACACCTACTAACTTCCTTACTCATTCTAGTAAGAACATAAACACACGAACCCACAAGCTCGATGAAGCCGCAACCTCTAACAACTCAATTACAAAGAATGAATACTGGTGATCAATACTCGATCACAAACGAAACTCTCTTACAATCTCACTTATAGAATAGATAGAAATAAGAGCTATGTAAGTGAGACAAAACAGAGATTGTGTTGAAAAGCACCAAAAACTTTTACAAGAGATTATAAAATTGAACACTTGAAAATCTTTTTGAAAACTTGTTATAAAAACTTGTTGTAAAACTTATTGTTAAAAACTTGTTTTAAAGCACTCTCTAGTCACTCCTATTTATAGGAGAAGCCTAGAGACCAATTCCTAGTTAATTTCAGCAATTAAAACATGTTAGAATTCATTAGAATCAAGAAATAGTCATTGGAAAAGAATCTAAACAGACTTGAATAGAAAACTAGCCGTTACAAGGCAAAAAAGGCAAGTTTTGGCTACTAGCTTTCGACAGCTATGTTGACTGTCGACAGGCCGAGTGGTCTACACATAGACAAACTTCATACATATTTTTGAAGGTAAAAACTTCGGAATTTGGAAATAAAATGAATAATTTGTAGACTTTTAAGTTACCTATCTAATGAAAAAATCATTTGAATTAGATATAGGGTTAGAAAGATGTGATTAAAATACTGAAGAGAATTAAACTGAAACTTTGAAAACTATTTTCAGCACATAGGATAACTTAAAACCAATATTTCTTAACTAAAATTTTTGAATCTAGAAATGATTATATAGGAAGATATTGTAAGCCTTTAAGTTAAACATGTAATGCATCACATCAAACAAATATCAGAGTGAAAAGTTATGGTCAAAATATTAGACAAGTATCAGTTCAAAACAGCCAGTTATCAACAGCACCTGTCGACAAGACGAGCTCACTGAGCTCTCTGTAAAGAGCTATCGATACGTATGAAGTAGCTGTCGACTGTTCTGCTGCACAGTAAGTTTTTAAATTAATTTTTGAAGCTTTAAACATTGTAATTTAGAAATGACTATATAGGAAGATATTGAAGCCCTTTAAGTTGAACTTTGTAATGTCACAAAAATCACATGAATCAAATGTTTGGTTAGAAAGTTATAATCAAAACACTGAAAGGATGTCATATAGAAAATTATAAAAAGTGATTTTATAAGAAATAAACTTTTGATAAAAACAAAACTAAACTCATTTCTTTGAGCTATAAATCATATAAATACAAGATTGAGTTTAAAACACAAAAAATAGAATTTTTTAAATCAATATTGTTAAACTCAATTTCTTGAAAATTAAAACAAAAAAATCATATTTAATAAAACTCATTAAATCAATATAAAAAACTTATTTGTGTGAGCTTGAGCAATCAATCCACACTATTCTTTATAAAACTTCTAAACACTTACAAATTCTATAAACAAGTCTTCATCTCTTGATCTTGATCTTGATCTTTTACTATATCTTAACTTAATCCAAATACTTGATTCATTTTGAACTTGATTCCTCTTTAAGTGTTAAATGTGTATGTGCCTTTTGTGCTTGAACTCTTGAATTAACACGTGCTAATTTCAAAACTCGATTTTGAGTCTTTTGTTGAAGCTAAATACATATCTATGACCTTGATTAAACCTGAAATTTATGTATCACATGATCATAGTAACTATAACTACTTGAGTTAATCATTATTAAAACTAGATTGATGGGCTTTAAGGCTAATAATCTTTTCCTTTTTGATGATGACAAAACTCATGGAGTTATATATGCATGGAGTAGAGAAAAGCTCTATAAAATCTCCCCCTTAACTCATGCATATCAAATAAATATATAAAGATATTCATTATGGTTCTAAACCTAAATAAAACATTTAATATATATGCACAAAATATAAGAAAATGCATAAAATATAAGAACATGCATATATAAAACTCCAGATTTCTCTCCCCCCTTTTGTCACTTCATCAACAAAGGGGTAAATAAATCAAAATATATTTTGAATACTAATTGAAAAAAAAGTTTGTCCATTGATTAATTTTGAAACACAAGTCTAAATACCAATTGTAAATAAATAGGTACCAATTGAAATTTTCAATTTAAATACTAATAGAAACCCATTAAAATCAAAATAATTTGAAAAAATTTAAATATTTATACCAAGTAGCAAAAATATTTGAAATGTAATTACCGAATGTAATAATTGATACTAATAGAAAATTTGAATATATTTGCCAAAAATCATTTTCTTTTTTGATGAAAAGATAAGGAATCAAAACTCAAAAAAAGAATCAAAAATCAAAAAAGGAATTTCTCCCCCCTTTTTATAAATACTAATAATAACAATGCATAAACTTGCAAAAAATGAAGGACTTGGGGCACCATCCTAAAAGACTAGTCTTCTATAGGTGGAATTGTCCAAATCTTTGTATACCCAAGACCATCCCCATATCTAGCCGATGTGGGACTATTTGTTCGATCTAAATCCTAGCAATCTTCCTCGAATAAAGAGTCTCCCTGCCAGCTCAACTATCTTCACACCAGAAGATCAAATGTTCCATCGAGTTCACAAATCTTCACTGCGCAAAGAGAAGGCACATCTTACGTGAAACACCAATTGCATCGTCATACACACCACTGCCAAATCCTCGAGAGCCCAACTTACGCCATTGGGTGATCCGGTCCATTGCGCCTTTTGCGCTATTGGGGGGATCGACACATCAAATATCACCCACACACACTACTAAGTTCGGGGCATGGTGATACCAATTGAAGAACTTAGGGCACCATCCCCAAAGACTAGCAGGTAGAGTTGCCCTAATCTTTATATACCCAAGACCATCCCCATATCTAGCTGACGTGGGACTATTTGTTCGACCCAAATCCCAAGCAAATAAATAGGTAATTGTGTCAAAAAATAATACATGAAACATATACGAAACATGCACGAGACATGCACGAAATACTGTAGTGTGCACAATCATATATATAATATAATATATAATATATTATATATATATATATATATATATATATATATATATATAGAGAGAGAGAGAGAGAGAGAGAGAGAGAAAAATGTATATCAGCCCGCGGGCTGAGAGTACTATCTCAGCCTGCGGTGACGTGGCTCAATTTGTCACCTCACTGACTTGCGGCCCGCTTTTAGGTAGAAGTTAAATTACCAAATACCCCTTATGATAACTTTTCCTTATTGTTTATTATTATTTTTCCCCCCTTTTATTTTTGCCGCTCTTTATAGGATATAAATTACTTTTCGCCCTATTTCTTTACCTCTTTTTTGAAAGATCTAGTTTCTCCTTTTCAGCCTGCGATAAAATTTTTTTTGAAAATATAAAATCTTTTCAGATCAATTTTTCAGCCTGCGATAAATTCTAGTTTATAGTTTAATTTTTTTGTATATAATGTAGTCAGAGTCTTTGGTCGCATTGTACATTTAAACTGCGACCTTAGTCAAAGTCTTTGGTCGCAGTGTACATGGTTAAATGCGACCAAGGTCGCAGTATTGTTATTGATAAAGATGGCCAGCAACTGCAATCTAGGGTGCATTACATGGACTGCGACTTTGGTCGCAGTACGTTAAGTAATTAATTTTTTTTGTATATAATGTAGTCAGAGTCTTTGGTCGCATTGTACATTTAAACTGCGACCTTAGTCAAGTCTTTGGTCGCAGTGTACATGGTTAAATGCGACCAAGGTCGCAGTGTTGTTATTGATAAAGATGGCCAGCAACTGCAATCTAGGGTTGCATTACATGGACTGCGACTTTGTTCGCAGTACGTTAAGTAAGTGTTGTTTTATTAAGTGTTGTTTTTGGATTAAGTCATTTTTTGAATCTAAATGAAAAATGAAAAGTTGTCTGTTGTCTGATGCGACTTGGAGTCAGTCCGTGAGACGCGACCTGTCATAAAGATTTTATGAGATCTTTTAACGTCAAGTCTATGTTGACGAACCCGCACCATTCGTTGTTTCCCGAAGCGGTTGTCCACGCGTCGGCTCTTCATTGGGTTTAGGCGTTAATGTCTTTTAATGCCAAACTGGCGCTGGCGGTTGGAGACAATTAATGCCGACGATTCTGATTAATGAAACATTAATTATGGTTATTATGGGCTGCCTATAAATAGGGCTCACCCTCTCCCTTTAACAGCCCATAATTAGACTGTTTTCTTTCGAGAGCAATTGCTCTGAGAATTTTCGCCTTCTTCAGAGTCTCTAACAGGGGCCTGCCTCCATGGATGAAGATGACCCTATGGACGAACTTGATCGATGTTCGTCCACAAGGGAAGAAGTCATAGACCTCATCGTCCACAAGGAAGAAGTCATGGTCCTCGTCGTTCACAAGGGAAGAAGTCATGATCCCTGACGAGGACTTAAGCCTCACCGAGATCTGCTCTGACTTGATGCACCAGTCAAGCTTGCTGATAACGGATGGTCAGAGTGGGTATGGCGGCGGGGGATGTGGTGGATATAGTGGTGGGTAGCATACCTTGTGAGGTCTCACTCTCCCTCTCTTACCCCAGAAGTGACATCGAGGAAACTCCATGCTCACTGGATAGTCTTCTGGTGAAGATGAGTTCATCAACGAAAGATCGTATCCCGGCACTTTGGAGGGTCAGTTGGAATCGGAGGATTCTGCTGCCACCAGACCTCAAGAAGAAGATTGCTCTTAGTCAACAAGGGCTCTTTTGATGTTTTGTCTTCTTGGCTACTTTGATGTTTAGTCTTCTTTGTAAACACTCAATCTTATTGATTCTGCTGCCACCAGACCTCAAGAAGAAGATTGCTCTTAGTCAACAAGGGATTTTTTGATGTTTAGTCTTCTTGGCTACTTTGATGTTTAGTCTTCTTTGTAACACTCAATCTTATTGATTCTGCTGCCACCAGACCTCAAGAAGAAGATTGCTCTTAGTCAACAAGGGATTTTTTTTATATTTAGTCTTCTTTGTACTGCTATATTGTAACACTCAATCTTATTGTATAAGAGATCGTTTTGTATCATTTGCACATGCCTGGAGATAAATGCCTGGACATAAATAAAAAGCATATTTGTTTTTTTTTAATAAACTACGAACTTTTCGCAGCCATGCATTGCAAACAAAACAACTATGACCATAGATGACACTGCGACCAAGGTCGCATAAGATACATTGCAAACAGTAACTACTTCGACCAGGGTCGACACTGTGACCAAAGTCTACGACTAAGCAACTGCTGCGGTGACGTGTCACCTCGTCGCAGTGTTGTTGTTGACTCGTCGCAGTGTTGTTGTTGATTAAGACTAAAGACCAGCAATAGCGACCAAGATTGCAGATTATTTTTTTAAGACTGCGGCCATCAACTGCGACCAATGTCGCGGTGTTGTTGTTGATTATTTATAAAGACCACCAACTGCGACCAAGGTCGCAGTGATGTTGTTGATTAAGAGTAAAGACCAGCAACTGCGACCAAGGTCGCTGTGTATTTTTTTAAGACTAAACACCAACAACTGCGATCAAGGTCGCAGTTTATTTATATTAAGACTACGGTCGTTATTTTATTAAGACTACGGTCAGAAACTGCGACCAAGGTAGCAGTGTTGTTGTTGATTAAGACTAAAGTCCAGCAACTGCGATCAAGGTCGCAGTGTATTTATTAAGTCTGCGTCCAGCAACTGCAACCAATGTCGCAACCTTTCATTTTAAAAATTATAATGGTGAAGTAATATAATTATTAACTGCGTCCATGGTCGCAGTATATTCGTTTAGCGTAAAATATTTAAAATGAAGGTTTGTAACAATTGTACAGCATTTTCAACCAAGACATAGTAGTAAAAAATGTAATTCACACAATTAACTTTAGAAAACAGATTTATATATATTTAAAAAAAATAAAATACAATTTTTTTAAACTTCTAATCCTCGTCATCACCATCGTAATGAGAAGAAGTTTGCGACTTTGGTCGCAGTACTGAAGGAGTCGCATTGCTATACGATAGCATGTTTCCTCCGGTATTCTTTATTCTGTATTAAGTATGCGACCATGGAATATTTTTTTACTTTTCAATGTTAGAAGTCGCCGTCGTCATATAAAAGGGGTATTTTTGTCAATTTGTTTCACGATTGTTTAGGCGGGATTTTTTTGATTTTTTTGGCGCCCACACTCTGCGACCGATGTGTGGCATATATTCAGCCACGTCCCGCAGGCTGAGAAACTCTCTCAGCCTGCAGGCTGAGGTACAGTAAGCCCATATATATATATATATATATATATATATATATATATATATATATATATATATATATATATATATATATATATATGGAATAGTTATCAAATTTAGAACATACATATATAAACAATCATGAATCTGATACCAATTGAAATCACCTTTTTTCAAATCACCCTCTCTTTGAAATAATCACAAAATTGATGAGACCAATTAAAAATGAATATAAGCTTAGTATGAAATCAATTTGTGCTATAAAAACATGTATGAACACTATTAAGACATGTACAATCAATCATATATATATGTATGATGCCAATGGAACTTCAATACCACTTGAAATATAAGGCATACATATATAGATAAATATGAATGAGTATACAAAAATCAAATATCAGGAAAATCATGTGTATAACTCATTAAAATCGCCTACCTACATGAACATATAAAAAGAATAGTTATATAAGCATATACAAGACATGATCACCCAACCAACCTCAAGGACAGGACGAAGTTTTCGAAAATAATATTTTGAAATAGTTGAGTATTAATTGAAAACACTACCGAGTGAAGATAAAAGAACTAATTTAAAATAGTTTTGAAAACTAGTTCAAAATTCTTCAAATAAGAAACTAATCATATACATCTCATGAAACATGGTAATGGCACAAGAATTTATCACTCAAAATCTATGTAGCATATATACGCTTATGAATCTAAAATCACGAGTAAACAAATGGTGAGTGATCAAGAATCATGTAAATATCATATTCATGAAAATAAGATCCATAAAACTCTAAAGAATTCATCAAAAAATCATATAGAATCTTATTAAATATATTGACATATAGAAGACTTGCTTTAAAAGAATATGTAGACATAAATAAAGAAAATTCTTTTTCACTAAATTGGAAAAAAAATATAAACATTCATAATCAAGATTAGTGAAAGTAATAACTCAAATCATCAAATATTTCCACCACAAGATCAAGAAATATACGAGATAAATGTAGACAAACTACAATGATATATGTAAATCATCAAAACTAGAGCACACACACACACACACACACACATCCAAACATAAATTGAGTACACATGTGGGTATTTTGAGTATGACACATAACTTGTGTCTCAAAGATATAATCATATATATCTCATAGTTTTAACAACATTTACAAATACATAAAGCAAAACCAATGGAAACAATCTCATAAATGATTAAATATGTATCTTTAAAAAAAATTCAAAATGTATTTTGAAAAGAATTTATTTAAAATGCAAGAATCATAAAACTATGAAATACCAGTATAATCAAAAAATAATTGAGTACATAAATAAAGTAGAATATGTATAACATGAAGATCAAGTGTATTCGCTTAGTTTTCACAAAACTAGCATGTATAATAACAAAACAAGAATTTCATCAAAATATGCTTAAGAAACAAATGAATATAAATACAAGAGTCATCAAAGTAGGAATCCACATATAACTAAATACTAGTTGAGTACATAAAAGATATAAATCAATTTTAAGTACAAAATCAAGAGTGTATCTCAAAAGCTATATAAGTATATCATAAGTTCTAATAAACTTTGCATTTAAACTTGAGACATGAAAACCATGATATGCATTAATTAAAAGCATATATAAACATAAATCTACTAAAAGGATAGGCATGTAAATCCTTTTGAAAACATGAAAATAATTTTCAAAAATACATGCATAGCTTAACAACCAATTAACTCAACTTTAAGTGCAAAATAATATATGATAAAGTCTAGGTTGCTATACTATCACATGAGCATTTTAACAAAATAATATATTTTTAAAATGAAGGATGAGATGGTTATCAATATCAATAGAGCCACTTCATTTCTCTAAAGAGGTGGTCCTCCCACCAAAACTCTTTGATAGTGATGTACCCATTGATTTGTCCATCAAGCCCAATAGCATTCATCATCAAGGGCACCAATCCTCTCACGTGTTGTGAGAGCCCACACTTACATCTAAAATAATTGGTGTGAATTTTAATGCCCATATCTTTTTGAGTCCACAGAGAGTTAGTAGCATTTGAAACCCTAACATACTTATTTACAAAATTGAAAAGATTTAATCTATCAAAGCAAAATTTGCAAGATGATCTTTGCGGCCACAATGTGTACAAATTTGCACTCTAGCATACATATTGGTGTGAGTATGGTGTGCATGTGGGTATGCCATAGAGGGTGTGATAGCTTATGTAGAATTTATTTCTTTTAAAATAAGGGCTCCAATATAGTATGGTTAAAAGCACATTGGCTCAAAGTAGAGTCTAAATAATCAATCTTCTTTTTCAAAACACAAATATCATTTCCAACAATGAAAGAAGAGACAACATGAGTATAAAAAATTTCACGCCCCCGCTTCCCAAAATACACTGAGCGACGACGCGACGAGAGTCCGCGACTCATATACGAAAGGAAAATACCTCACGTATACGCGCTAAGCCTTAAGTAAATTAGAACAAGCTATAAATCTATACTATAATGAATCAACATCACTGCAATATCACATATAAGCATCCGCACATGATATCATATAAACAAAGAATTGAATAAGGACTGAATCTGATATACAAGAATCAAGAAAAGTAAAGAAACAGGAATAAAAGGAGGCAAGAATACAGAATCAAATAGGGAGAAACTTCAGACTCCTCGCAACATGCATGGGCTCATCGAACACCTGATCACTGAAATAAAGCATATCCAATATCTGGACGTGCAAATCCAGGGTCGTTAGAAGCGACCTAATGAGCGTAAGAAATGAGAAGTGCTCGTGCATATAAACAGTGTGTACAATAATATAACTGTACTAAAATAAGATAGAAATAACATATGATGCATAAATAGAAAAATAATAAGTCAAATAGTAAGGAAATCAATGTCCAAACCAATCAGGTGTCTATCATAGTCTGTATATATATCAGGCGTGGGTAGGATAAATCATGCTAGGGTCTAGTGTACAATATGATGTCTATTATAACATGTATATATATCCATATACAGTCTATAATACCAATGTAGAATTTCAGTTTTGTTATCAATTATGTCAGTGAACACCAATTGCCACCTGTAATAGACGCATCTCATACTACTCCTAGTACACGTGTCAATCAGGGTCCTAAGTTATTGAAACTGATTGGTTGAAAACATTGTCCATGCTTTAGGTGGGTCCTGTACGTACTCGGGACCACGACCAGATGTCTGGCGTTGAACCAGGCCCTACCGCCAGTAGTTAGTAACAGTAACAATACTCACAGTATTATTGTGGAACAATACTCAAAATAACACTGTGGAACAATAAACAGATGGGATGCCAGTCATCCCTCGGAACCCAGTAGTGGAAACCGTAAGTTGGCTGCGCAACCTGTATCCTAGGTCAACCAAATACAGACGCTGTCTTTCCCATCAATTTTTCTAATCCCAGTGTAGTTGTCCATTTACATTATTAATTAATTCAGTTAAATCAGTCAATATCCATGTTGAAGAGTACTGGGATGATACAGTGACAGTAACAGTAACAGTAATCGTATACACGGTGAACAGTAATAAGAACAGTGAACAGTAACAGTAACCGTGTATACAATGAATAGAGCTATACCGAGTGTTACGGTTTAACGAAACTTTCGCAGAAACTTTCAGTAACATGATTAATAAAGTAAGAGTCCTGCCCCATCTAGTCAATATATAATCTCATATAGAACTAATCAAATCTCATCATCTGCAATAGGATATACGACAATTGATCTATCGACTCATAGTCTCAAATAATCATCATGAATATCACATATCAATCCATATCAAGATATTCGATACAGTAAAGTACCAGTCTAATAAACAATTAATCCGCTCTTCATCATTACAAATCTACTCTAATCCTCTAGGTCATCAATAACTGAGATCAAACAATAACTGCTATCAAACTCTGAATATATAATATGGTTATCGATACCAATGGAATCATTCTCACAATAATTCTATCTTTATAACCAAATAAACTAAATCTCTCAAGATCATGAAGAGCAGCTTACTGATTATTCTCGAGATTAATTAAATCAACAAATGCTGAATTATCAATAAGGAGTAGAATACTCTCGAATAACATGTGATCTAAAGTAGTCTATCTGATACTCAGCATCAAAGTGAACCAATAATACTCTCACAACCTAACAAGTAGATAAATCCAGAAATAAGTACTCCTAACAGTCCAAGATCAGTCTCATCGTACACATCAATATCAACAGTAGGATATTATACATCTTATCATACTCCAACCATTATCAATATCATTTAATTACTAATTAATATCTCATATAAAGGATATGAATCTCAAATTAATTTCAACTCTAAATAAGTCCATGTACCGTTTCAAGCATCAAGAATTTTAATCCTTTAATAAAGTAAGATTATAACTAAACGTCCTCAATATTCAAATTAATTATCTGAATAATCACCAATAAATATCAAGTCTAATAAATACTCCACATAAATATACATTTCTAATCACAGTCACGAACCAATAATCTCAAGATTAATCCCACAGACGGACTATCATAACTAGGTCGAATCAAAAATGGTAATCATTTACACATGAAGTGGGTATAAGTCTAATATCTCTTATACATCAGATGCTCAGTATGAACTCGGTCGGCCAGTCAATAGATCGATCAAGTCACAGTCTAAGTCTTCCAATACTAGGCCTGAGCCAACAACGATAAACTATCAATACATGAAATGACGCTGATACAAGCTCATATCAAACTACATAAACAAGGTGAACAATCATTGATGTCTCATGAAGTGATACGAGTAATCAAACTGGTAAAATATAAACAGAAAGTCACATAAATGGTAGAGTAAACTATAAATACATACCGACAATAATAAATAAAGAAATACACAAGAACAAACACTCACATGAAATGATGCGATTTGGATCCGAATCGCCATCTTGTTTTCACTGCATGAACTGATACAGATCTTTGGATTATCCTATGGTCGGTTTTCAAATCACCAGCGTATCGGGTCCATAACGGGCACAAATCTGAATCTCCTGTAACGGGTTGGATCTCACCAAACGGGTCCGACGAACGTTGTACCATGCAACCAAACACATTGAACTCACACACATACACCTACTATGTACATATATACGAGTATACATACATAAACATATTATACATATATACATCATCACACATGCATGCATATGTATTCAT